>NW_023611619.1:0-42648 GCF_013339725.1 Rhipicephalus microplus
ATGATCTGCTTTTGCACAGGGGAACATCGTAAGGCTTGCTACGGATTAGCTCCTCTAAAGTTAGCTTGATATCGAGTTCAATCACCATCGTGTTTCCGGGACGGTCCGAAAACACGTCTTCAAACTCGGAAACAATCTGTTTCAGGTCCTCCTTCTGGACTTCACTTAACCTAGGCTCTAGGTTCAACTGCTCCAAGATTACCTCCGATCCCCTTTAGTTACATCACCAAAGGTCAAACTGTGCTGTCCCTCTTCTCTGAAGCATTCAAAAGCAGATTTACGACTGCTTGACACTGAACGTATTGTTTCATCAAGTTACTGTGGTAAAATTGTTCGGCCGCCTTACTAATTTTACTTTATAATTGGTATCAGAAAGCTTGAGTTACTTTGGCGGGCCCATCCCAATAAACCTCAAGCTTGTTCCTTTTGTAAACCACAGCAGCGTTACCTGATTAGCTACAGACTTGAAAGGTGCATTTCTTCGCCTATTCTGGTAGTACTCCTTCGACAACACTTGTGCAGTTTTCATGTGGCTTTTTACAAGATTTTTGTTTTTCCAATTCTTTGAAGGAGGTCTAGAACACACGCAACTACATTAAAACCCTCATGGGATCCCTTCCAGGACTCACGTAGCACTCGCAATGGTGTTCTCAAGCTCCTGCCATACACAAGCTCTGCAGGGCTAAAATCACTTGCTCGTACAACATGTGCTCGTAGCAAAAAACTCTCAGTATCCGTTTCAGAACGGAATGCATACGCTCTACCGGATCAGATTGCGGCGATGGATCCAGCTGTGCACTACTTTTATTCCACATTTATCCGAAAAGGTAGAGGTAAGGCAGATGGGGAAGACTACCATTGTCGCATTGGATTTCAGAAGGGAATCTGACACGTGCAAATATATAGCAGCACATCCGCGACATGACGGAAATTGAGCTCCTTAAGTGCTATTGTTTATGGAAATTTTGTGGCTACACAGAGGGCCGTCAGGATGTACCGACAATCTTGCCTTGATTCTGGCAATGGCCCGACGATATCAATTACAAGGCCCTGAAAGGTTCTTTGATAATTGGCACAAGCTTCATGGTTACTTCAACTGGTCCTTGAATTTCCCCGCTCTCGGACAAGTGTCGCATTTGCGTACAAAGTCTTCAATATTTTTCCAGCGTTTCGGCCAATAAAACTGAAGGGAAACTCTAACCTTGGTCTTCTTTATGCCGAGATGCCCTGCCCACGCATTTTCATGCGCCAGTTCCAATAGCTGGCGACGATACTTTTGTAGCACCAAGAGCTGCTCATGCTTCCGACCTTGCGCATTTGTGTAGCTCCGATACAGCAGCCCTGCCTTCTCATAAAAGGAAACATTCCTTCTCTTTTTTCCCAAGTTTACGCTTTTAATAGGTGCTTTATTTGAGAGGTCCTCACGATACTCTCTAATGAGCGTTTCTCGATCAACCCTCGACAGCTCACTCCAACTTTCCGCTACAGGCGAGAGCGTTGCACCTCTCTCGCTCCTCCGCCGCACGGACTCGCACGGAGAGTTTCCTGTCTGAGGTTCCATTGACTCGCCGCCAAGGTCACGCAGATCAGCAGCTCTTGCAGGTGGTGTTTGACCACATTGGACAAGATCAAGTTCCTGCGAAAGCTCCGTGCTTGCGATCGCGTGAGGGCCAGGTACGCTAAGTTGGAGAAGAACGATTTACCCTGCTCTTTGAGAAGCTACTCTGAGTATTAGAAAAAAGATAAGGAAAACGATCGGGAAGCGCGGCAGACACAGCCGCTTCGATGCGAAGCTTACCGAACGGGCTTTCAATGACAACCGTAGCGATTGGTAAGCAAGTACTCTGCTCCAGGGCGACATGTCTGCTCCCCGCGTATTTTCCTGTAAAGTTCCGGAGACACCAACGAAGGATTGACAACGTCCATGGTTGCCGCTGAGACTCGAAGTGCTCAAGGCACTTTCCTATTCACACTGATTTCTTGTAGATACGGCTCTAACAACCGCATGTTCTTTTCCGATTCTCAGATTGTTGCGAAAGCAAACTTCTGCTTACTGTTATCGGAATGTGCCCTTCCTTTTTGCAGTTGTAGCAGATTAGCGGCTTCCATGATTCAAACGCCCGTATGGTATTAATGCGTTGTTAAGGATCCTCACTCAGTTTCTCCACTTCCGTTTGCCCTTCCCCACAGTGTACTTCATAAGAGACGGGTCCTTCCTGAAATACGCTGCGGAGTGGGTCCACTGATCAGTTTTCTTTGAAAAGCCCTATTTTCTTCCATTAATTTCAACGCGCACTGCCCTACTATGCAACTTTCCGTGAGTGTAATACTTCTCAGCTAACTCCGCTGCCTTGTTTAGCTAGACTTCGCCCAGCTTGTCCTGCAGCCAAAGCTTTACACCCTCCTCGATGCAGCGGTAGAATTGCTCCAATGAAATGCATTCTACCACTTTATCGTAATCGTCATAAACACCTTCACCTTGAGCCATTAAATTAAACCGGCTTTAAGACGAAACGCGAAGTCAACGTGTGACTGATTTCCCTTTTTAGCATATCACAACCTTTCCTGAAAGCCTCGGGTGACAAATTTAACGTCTCAAGAACGCTTCCTCAACCTCGAGATCGTCATAGCTCTCAAACGACCCTCGACAAGCCAGTTATCACGTCGGACACTTCGCCGGGAAGAAGAGCTAACAGGTGCTGCGCCCAAAGAGACCGCTCCAAAGCATTTTGCTCACAGACGTGTTCAAACTTGACGAGATACGTCGCCATGTCCTCACCTACTATGAACGGTGGAAGCTGGTACAGAATTCTAAAACCGCTGACCCGAGAAGCTACATGGGCACCCGCGAACACTGTAGGATTGGCAATTATATTCGCTTCAACTCGAGGCACTCCGCACGTTCGCGATGCTCACGCCTTTCAGCTTCTTCACGGTCGCGAACTTCTCGCCTTTCAGCCTCCTCGCTGCCTGCTTGATATCTGCCCAGGCCTCATCGACTTTCTCAGCCGACATCCTTCATCCTACATGATCTCAAGGATCGCTTGCTTTCGTTTGCAGGACCCGAAGTAATGACAAATTCATCACAAATTTCGACACAAACTTCGATGAGTTCCTTCACTCTAAGGTTCTCCATTGCTCACACTAGCCTCTTGCTGTTTGCCCCTGTTAAGAATCTTCTGGCCTTAACTACTCTAGGTCTACTAGCAAGACATGCAAGAATTTTTTAACACTGCCGTGTTTACACCCTCCGCATTAACTTTGGTTTCAAAGCACTTCGACTTGGCTTGAACGATCAAAGCTCACCCTAATGCTGTACACAGCCCTTCTATAGACTACTATAACCTGTACCAGAGTAGTCTGGTGAACTGAGGGGAAAACATCAGGCACTCACCGAATCGATGTCGCTGACGCCGGCTGATCCCGCAGCTGCCATCCACTGTTACGAAGGCGTGACGCCAACACCGTCCCGAAGGCGCCACTGCTCCGAACTCCGCCGCCAAGGTCACCAGCCGTTTAGTAGCGTGTGTCACTCAGCTCGCGACTGCTTTTGCGCAGAACTGATAGACGAGTGGACGAGACGACGGTGAGTTAAGCCAAGCTTTATGTACAGCATATAAATATAGGCGTTACACATTCGGCACTGGGGCCGACAGCTTAGGTACTTGAAGAGCCGAGACGTCTCCTCTGACGCGCACGTCGGCTTCTCTCGGACTCGTAGGTAAACTGCTGGTGACGTGCCGCTTGCCTTTTTTATAGGCACCGGGAAGATATTTTTCGTCACCAACGTCCAATCACAAGCGCCGCTGGCCATGACGTCAGAATCCTCCAATCAGGACCCGCCAGTGGGCTGCGTCATGATCATCAAATCCGGAGCCGCTGCACTTGGTTGCACCAGAGGAGACGAGTGGTGTTGCCACGCATTGCTTAAGACTCGCCAGGCTGGAAGGCGCCCGATTGCTTCAACGGGTTCGTGGGCTGAGGAAGATCGCTGTGCGGTGGGTAAGACAGGACCGGCACCACCGCTTGATGACTTCGTTGAGTTGATCGCGTCAGGCGGGCTCGATCGCTGGCCTTGACACAGATTGCCTTTGCAGAGGCATTGACGTTCGGCGTGGACTCCCAGGCGTAAGAGTATATTGGGCCCTCCATGACGTGCTTGCGGCCGTTTTGCTAGCTCCACATGTACCAAATTTGGTGTTACGGGACGTCAATAGATGGCGAAATATATGACTGGTGCAAACATGGTAATCATGACACGCGCGTCATGTAAGAACATGACGGCATACCACGCACATAGCGTGCTCGAGGCCGTTCCGCCAGCTCTACATAAACTAAGTTTTTGTATCACGTGACGAGAGTAGATGACGATGGTAAACGACTCATCAAAACATGATAATCATGACATGGAAGTCATGTATGGCAGCACTTGTCTCTACCTCGCAATGTTGTGATTTTAAAGTGACTTATCAACATTCCTCATTTGTGCTTCGCATATGATCAATTCCCCCTGTACGCGGGATCTGCCATTATTTAGCTCCACATATATTGATCTTGGTTTTACGTGACGTCAATGGATGACGAAATACATAACTGGTGCAAACATGATAATCCTAACACGCGTGTCATGTAAAAACATGACAACATACCACGCTCATAGCGTACTCGCAGCCGTTTCGGTAGCTCCACATATATTAAAGTTGGTATCACGTGACGTGAATAGATGACGAAGGTAAACGACACATCCAAACATGATAATCATGACACTGAAGTCATGTACGCCATTATTTACCACTACCTCGTAACTTTGTGCTGATTTCAAGGTTACGTCTCAAAATGTCTCATTCGTGCTTCGCATAGCATCGATTCTCACTGTGCGTAGGATCTGTCAATTTTTTAACTAACAAAATTTAGTGCCAGCAATGAACGCGAATCGCCTCTACAACCTCTACCACATCAGAAAAAATGCTCCGTGTAAGTGCTTCTTTCCACAAAATTAAGCTGCCTTCTCAGAAATGGCAGAAAGTGTCGTAACAGTCTTCAGGTTCAAGAATGGTCCACCACGGCGGATTAGTGACTAGGGTGCTCAGCTATTGACTTGAAGGTTGCGGGTTTGATATTGGTCAGGGTAAAAAACTGTTTGTGGTTTCAGTGCACGTTAAAGAGCACCAGATGGTTATAATTTTTGGCGTCTCCCGTACTCCTATCATGATTTTGAAACTTAAAATCTCATATAATATCATTTGATACAAGAATGAGCAGGACGACTTTTTGAGTTTCGCATGACAAACTGACGTGCTTTTACTCATCAGTTTTTAGAAAATAATAAACATGGAATACAATAAACCTCCGGAAGATGTCCTATAAAGCCTAATAGGACATATTCGACTTTGAAAATCAACTTTGCAGCACCAAACAACATCACAAGCGTTCTAGCGAATAAAATAATGTCGCAGATCATTTTCGTTAAGTTTTTTTTTTATGTTTCTGGGTTCTGTTCAGAATGACGCGCGGTGTTTTGTGTGTAGCATGTCCACGTCTAAATACATCTGTGAGTTAAATTTTACAGATGAATATGCAACGGTAATGAAGGGGTGGCAGCAGCACAACAATGGCGTAATTTACCAGAATAAAATATCAGAAAAAAAGCCAGAATAGTTTCAGAGGTCGGAATAATTGCTCACCCGTTCATGCAGTAGGGCGGATTTGATTCTGTTATAGCTTCTCAATAACGAACAACCAAGTAGCCTTCTTTCAACTGAGGAGATTGGAAATGACAACAGCATGAGATTTATTTACAAAATTTCTGATAACTTGACAGTTTTTTTTTAAATTTCACTCTTTTTTAGTCCACCCTTTGAGTTGGACGACTAGGAAAGGATAGTATAAAAATGACTAGAAGGTTAACGAAGGCTCAGATGTAAGTGCTACGTAATTGTATATGCAAACAGATAAATATGAAGTATATAAGCCTGAATTATAGTAAGTCGCAGGAGTTGAATTGAGATGTACAAAATACCTATACTATTTGTTCCGTATAATGCATCAGTACAGCTAAAACGACGTTGCATTCAACGCGGTGCTTCTTCACTGTGAGAGTAGGAATTTTTTTGTTCTGGTGAATAATATGGTGTTCCTTTGCACTCATTACTTATTTTACCTGCTCTAATACTAGTTGTTAGGATAGAATGAATAACTTAAAGACAGAAAAAGTTGCGTAAAGTTCATGAAAAAACGGAAGGGGCTGTAACGCATGTTACAGGGAATATTGAAGGACATTAAAAGGCGTTCTAAAACGACCAATTACCCATTGCTACGAATAATTCGGAATAATATTGAAACAGATAAAATGTCTATGTGAGAAATGGCGGCTGGGCCTGAAACCAAAGATTATTTGACAGCTGCGAAGCTAGAGCAACGCACAAAACATGAGGTGGGGGATAGAAGAGAGCCCATGCCAATGAGGGAAGGGCTGATCTCTTGAACGTGACTCGTTTTTGTCGATTGGCGTATAGACTAGGAAAGAACTGACGATGTCTGTAGCGGACATTCTTCGTGGGTGCTAATGCAAACAAACTCAGAGCTGACATGTTTGATGGGCACACATGGGTCTATTCATCACACATAAACACCCTGAACAAAACGACTACACAAAAACTACTACGCGGATGTTTCAAAACTAACGCCAATCATGTCGGCGTAGGAGGCCAAACACGCCTTCCTGGCAGCCCTAATAAATGGCACTCGAGCCAACAGCACGCCTCCTTTGTTTTTAGGCTCTAGTTGCACTACTTATATTCTTGAAAGAAGGTTCGCGGTAAAGAAACATTCAGAAGCTAGCGGTGAGTGAAGCGTTGGCGTCAGTGGCAATAATAGACGCTGTAATCACCGTTATCAGCACTTTTTCCTCAGCCGAGAAGTACAGGCAAGGTAAAGCAGCCACATAAAGTAGCGAGACCCCCGTACATAAGAAGAAAGTACAAGCAATTGGATGCACAACACTAAACAACTCCTTCGCTAGAGTCGCTCTTAACGACATGATTGTCCCACGAAGACCGCTCGGTGCTTTACTTCGTCATTACTGGGAATAGAGACGCCGGAAGGAAAGTGCCTTCATTGCTGCAGGAGCTGCCAATCATGCTTCTCTTGCAGTGTGATAATAATAAAAAAAGCCTTTCTCCAGCGGAAGATGGTGTCATTGTTTCCCAAACGAGGGGGAATTGCCAGTGTAGGAGGCTAGAAACAATCCACGGGCCGGCTAACGAGGTAGACGGTAACTCCGTTGTTATCTTCAGGGAGAAGTCCATATATGGCCTTCAAGCGCTCGTATTTTCGGAAGGGCAAGCTATAATGTGGAGTGCAAATGATAATTGCGTAATGAATTTCCGCACCATGTTGTTTCCCATTAAACCTTTCTCAGTGGAATTAATTAGAGTTTAGTTCAGGATAGTTCCAGTGGCGCAGATGATGTAGAATAAACATTAAATTGATTGGCGAGGCAATCTTTGAGACATGGTGATTTTTTCATCGTCTAGTTACTTGACGAAATGGTCCAATGTTCTATGTTCAATAGCACGTCATCGATAGAGTAGGCTAGAAGTTTGACGTAGGGCTGGGTAGATGGCTGCTCTCCATTGTGGCCTACAACTGTTGATTGAAATACAAGCAAGGTGTGTTACATCTAATTGCGACAAGCCCTTCAAGTAATAAAGAAAGAAGTCAATTGTTTTGATGACCGCGCTCGTCGTTCATATGAGGAGAGCACAAGCAGTTCTGGTAATACTAGCACTAGAGCAAAGCTTCAATTTGAACAAGTTGGTATGGCACTGTAATGTGCTAACCTTGAGCGAAATGCACAAATGACTGACGGAACAATAGGCCACGACCTCTTGTCGTGTCATATTGTTCCGTCAGTCGTTTGTGCATTTTGCTCAGTGCAACAATACCACGTACAATATTTTCTTCGACAGACGAGGTTAGATGCGCTGTCGCTTGATGGCCCCCGGTGAGGAGGTCACTAAGGTGAACTTTCAATAGGTGTCGACGTGTGTTTGTCTATGTTAGAACGTGAGTACAGGGTAATACGATAAATTGACTAATACCGCTGGTGTCTTTACAATCACTCAAAACATCATGGCCAATAAAGTCGAAATCATCAATGTTCTTAAGAAACAGTTACTGCATTTCTGCTTATGTCAGACACTTCCCTGCCAGTGACCGCGCAGTTCTAAGACATACTGGCACAGATTCTGTATATAAATGTGAAACATGTGTCAACTGCAATTTACATTATGAATTATGCCCAACATTGATTATGAAGGAATTTATGATGCGACATTGACGAATGAAGACCCCACAGTGCTGCTGTCCATAATACTTGGTTAAAAGAAACAACGAGGACTTGAAGAAAAATCTAGATACTTGCTGCGAGAACGAAGAAGTGGACGTCTGCTAGAAAGCACGATTTTCACACCGACTATGTGTCACAAATTTGTTTATTTTATTTACAGATACTGCAGACCCTCCTAAGGCTCATGCAACAGTGACACGCTAGAATACAATGAGACCATGCATAGTTATGCACTGAATAGCTTGGCATAATTTAAATACACAAACGATAAGTACACAACTGGAAACTAATATAAATATTTAGTTTATATCAATTCATGAGAGACAACCAAATATCACAAAATGTTATTTTCCAATATGTCAATTGAATCATGCACAAGTAAATCAAGTTATTTTCAATGTACTCTAACTTTCTCAAAATATTTAAACTTTAGACATGTTTCATAAATGAAGCTGCCGAGGCAGCTTTGAGTGCTTCTGCAGAAAACACATTGCAGTAAAAAATAGCGCAAAAAAGAGAGCTAATTTGTGGGTAACGCCAGATTACGCCCCCAGCTCTTTCGAGGCACGGCCATTTATGGTACTATGCTGTCTTCTGTCTCTTAAGTACCACGTAATTCGTTCTACAACCTTCCACGCAACACCTTTAGCTAATAATAACTTTATCGAATTCTTGGGGGGAACGACATCAAACACCTTCAAAAAATAAAAAAAATTGCGTTGACATGACCTTTCATAATGAGCATGCCAATTACTTTATCAGTTATTTCAACCAGACGCATGACGTGGTGGTTCAGACGTTTGTTTCAATCAAGTAAATTTCTCTGCATGAGAAATTGAAGTTCTGGGTAAGAAATAATTGTTTCTGAATCGGGTGCGCTTGCTCGAATAAATGACCTCAAAACGACCTCAGCTTTTAATATAATGCTACTACGCTACAAAATACGTTTTCAAAATGCAAACTGTCTTGGTAATACCCATATAAAGATCGACAAAATTCGCTCACGATTCGAAGAATTCAGGCTCACCTAATGGCAAATCTACACAGGAGTATCCGTATGGGCAGCTGGGGTAAATAAAATTTCCGAATGACTAATAGTTTTATACGACTTCATGGGCTTTAACGTGCCAAAACTACTATTTAATGATGAGAGAAGCCGTAATGAAGGACTATGGAAAACTAGACCTCATGTGGCTCTTTAACGTGTACCTAATAACTACACGCACATCAAGCATTTTCGCCTGCATCGAAAATGGGGCCAGTGGGGCAGCAATCGGATACTGTGACCTACGAGCCAGCAGTCGAAGGCCGCAACCGCCAGATCAACAGGGCGGCTCGGGGAGTCGTATTTCATGCAGGTGTGAAGGGAGCTTGAGTCCGAGTGAGCTTGAGTGAAAAAAAAAAATTCAAAGTTTGCGTATGAGAGCCACACTGGTTCTCGTATTCTGAATCGTGCCACCACACATGAAACTCGGTATCAACGTCACCCCAAGACAGAAGTGGGTATTCCTACGGGGAAGAATAAGCAGCAATTTTTCACAACAGCCGACTCATTTAGTACAATGAGAGTGCTACATACGCTAAATCATATGGCCTGAACGGAATTAATTCGATTGCATAACTGTTTAAAAATGCGGTGCTCGTTAGTACTACATTTGGGAGGCTGAGCATAAGGAAACCTAACTGAAAAATAATATTTTCTGAGGTAGAGTGAGTTTTATTTTTCTTACCGCCGTGTAAAAAAGCAACCATGCTTTCATGGTGACTGTTAGATTGCAAGTTCCAATGTATGCGGGCTTCGCTTACATTTTCTTGCGACTAGCAACTCTCACCATCATCTCACTCGAGCCAGAGGTGCCACGTTTTGTCAGTGCATAAATAACAGCGGTAATGTGCATGTACGCACTCGTGACCAAAAGTACACGGAGAGCGGAAGCCTGAGCCCAAATTGCCGTGCACGACGTCTAGTCACAACCTGAGAAGTAATCTTCGCTGGGCTATTCGGTTGATGCAGACGCAAGATGCGTGCTGTCGAGAGCATTGCTTTGACGTAATCGCTCTCAAGGCCATTATTCCGACCGATGCATTGTTGTTATACACTTCTATATAATAGGTGCTCTGTATCGACATGTACACTTGCGCTGATGATTGTAATGTACATATATGTGTGTGCGCGTATGTACTATCGGCAAGGTATATGTAAACTGGTGACGTAACTTCCATGAAAGCCCCTAGGTTCAAGTTGTGAACACCGAGGCGCAGGAGGGGCCGAGTAAGCAGTCTAGTGAAAGTTAAAATGTCCAGTCTGCTTTCAGACGACATTTGGTGAATCCTCCGCGCATTCACCACGGAAATGTTTAACATCTAGGTGAACAATACCCACCACCACTTTTTAGAGCGAATGCCGATCCTGTAGTTGTTCAAGCAGGTCCACGCCTCCCATTACATTATTGTAAGTGCCGAAAACGCTTGGCTGGGCTTCCTTTACTTTTTCTTTTTGGAAGAAGACCACCGGCTTACTGCCCCAATGGGCTCAACTGAGTCATAATTCGTGGCCATTGTCACGACGCTGCTGTCACGCCACTTCACGAGGAGCACTTCATTTTGAGTGTCAAAGCAGCTAGCGAAGTAGCCCCTATCTCGCTTTTCCATCTCTTTCTTCGCTGGCAAAGGAGCATTCTTGAGGCAGTTCTCGCTGATAGTGACGTTCGCTCTGAAACACTTAATTCAAACAGCCGCTAACAGGTCGATTCCGGTGAAAAAATTGTTGAAGTAAAAGATGTGGTCCGAAGGGATAGAATTGTTCTCGCAAAAAGAAAGCATGACTCGGATGCCAAGCGGCAAGTTTTCAGATTTCGACGACTTTCCGAAATAGGGGTCAAAGGCGTAGCAGTAGCCATCTGAACTGCAGAGCATCCAGTTTTTATAGCCAAATCGTATTGGCTTGCCCCGAATAAACTGCTTGCGCGGGTGATGACGAAAATATTTTACCATTGATTCGTCTATGGAGTGGTTTCTGCGAAAAACTCCGTGCTGCTGGAATTTTTTTGTTTAGTAAATCCATGAGTGGCCGGACATTATACATCCTGTCGGTTGTTCCAACAATAGCGTTGTTGTCAGCAAAATCCAAGAATCGCTTGATATCGAAGAAGCTCGTCTTGGGCATGCACCGATACACACAAGAAACGCCAACATCTTCGTCAAGAGACCTGTACATCATCTGACTTGGCATTCTATTGTACCCGCTCAGAAGAAGAATACCAAGGAATTTCTTTAGGTCATCCGTGCTCAGAGAAAAGCCGTGTTCATTTTTTTTTGTTTGGCGTATGTTCCTGACTGAACTATTATTTGGGTGAAGACCTCATCAAAATGGAGAAAAATATCTCAATCGGCGATTTTTCTTCAAATTTCTTCTTCAAACTGCTTCTTCGGTCTTCAGTTGCGTTCGTGGGCGCAGACTAAGAGTACTGAAGCGCGCTTTGTTGCCATTTGGGGGCGGTCCCAATCCTCGCCTTTTTAGGAGCACCTTGAGCATGTGGTAGACGATCTGCAGGAAGGCCGTGGACCTCGAGCGAACGTAGAAAATAAATGAAGCTCTGCAACTGAACGAACAGTTTTAAAATCGTTGTTGCAAGATTAGTAGCACTCACCGCATACGTCATTCACATCAGGGTCTTCATTGCAGTCGTCATCTCCTTCTTGTTCATCGGTTTCTGCAGCAGGCTCAGGGGGCACGATCACCAAGTCAACATCATTATCTGCCTCTTCTGTATTGTCAAGCTCTTCTTGAGCTTCTTGAAGTCGGCAGAACTTTTTCGGGTCAAAAAAAAAAGTCAGCCCCCATGGCGCAAACCGTCTGCAACGAGATATTAGTGTAGCACATGTAAGCGCCTATTGTACTATATCAAGTAAACCTAACTTCAATCCAGCATAACTTGTTATTATCACCAAATATCGAAAACAAAGTTATGCGCGTGCCGAGAACCCGTTTTCATAAACAAACCACACAAATATTGAATCTGACAGAGCCTGTCGAAGAACTTTATAGAATAAAATGCGCGCGCTTATGGAACTAGCGAGGCGGCGTCTAGTTTCCTGGAGAGAGAGAGAGAGAGAGAGAAATAACGTTTATTTGCACCCGTCTAGAATGACGGGGGAGGAGGCTTCGGCCTCTGCCCCCAATTATCCCCCTCGCTATCGGCCGGAATCCCTTGGGACTCGGCGGCGGTCAGGGCGAGACCGATGACTTGACGCTGTTCTTCGGCGTCACGGCTGTGTAATAAGGCCTCCCAGGATTCTACGTTTCTACTTGGATCATTGAAGGATGGGAAGGTCCATATCATGTGCACTAAACCCGCAGTGCTGTCGCAGTGCGCACATCTGGAGTTGAACACTTCCGGGTGCCATTTACTTTACAAGTGAGGGTTTGGAAACCCCCCAGTTTGCAATTTTCGCCACATAATTTCCTCCTTTTTGCACAGCTGTTTAGCTGCCTCTGGATAAATCTCACGGTGGAATTTATAGTGTGCGGTGATTTCCTGAAACGTTCGTAGTTCGTCTCTTGTGGAGAGGGGCTGCTCGCGCGAAGGCGGTGGGTCAGCGTCGATCGACCGGAAAGTGAGCCCTCGGACGATCGCGTGCGCCTTCTCATTCCCCTTCACACCTTGATGGGCCAGGGACCATACTAGGGAGATTAGCTCTGCGGGTACTGGCCCTTGTCTTAGAATTTTTGCGGCTGTAGCAGAGATCCTGCCCATATCGCAGTTTTTAATGGCTGAGTTAGAGTCGCGAACAATCACTCGTGTGTCTTTTTGAGCTATTGCCAAAGCAATCACAAGTTCTTCTGCCTCTGTGGTGGTTGTGTTCTTTGAAGTGCAGCATGTGACCAGGTCCCAGCTCTCGCAAACCACTACCGCTGTGTATGCTCCCTTTCTTTCGTATTCTGCAGCGTCCGTGTAAAGCACGCCAGATTCCATGTAAAGTCCGTGTAAATTCCAGATTCCGTGCAGAGTCCGTGTAAAGCGCGCCAGTTTTGCCTGCAGGGCTACAGCTCTAGCTTTGCGTCTGCTTTCATGAAACACCGGATGCATGTTTTTCGGCAGTGGTAAAATTTTTAGTCTTGCCCTAGTTGATTTAGGTATGCTAGCTGTCTGTCTTGAACACTCCGTGGGCTTGAACCCCAAGCGCTCCATGATTTTCCTCCCGGTTCTACTTCTCAGAAGTCTTTGGTGCTGTGACATCATGGCGGCTTCTATTAGCTCATCTAGAGTGTTGGAGACACCCAGCCCAAGACGTTTAACCGTAAAGGTGTTCGAGGGAATCCCAAGCGCAGTATTGATGCCTTTCCTTATAGTGGCTTCAATTTTATCTTTTTCTGCTCTACTTAACTTAAGATAAGGGGCAACGTATAGTACACGGCTTATAACGAAAGCTTGGACTAATCTTAAAAGATTGGCTTCCTTCATTTCCGAATTCTTGTTAGAAATGCGCTTAAGCAGGCGGCACGTCTGGTTCGCACTAGCTTCGAGTCTCTGGATAGTTTTAGTGTTTTTTCCATTTGCTTGTATGCACATCCCTAGAATTGTAATACTGTCTAAGGTTAGAATAGCATTACCATTCACTCGTAAAGCGATGTCACAACCCCTTCCGAGGGGATTGTTTGTTTTCCTTTTTTGCGCTGGTAGAAAAATAGCCGCAGATTTTTCTGCCGAGCATTTTAACCCTAGTGGTTCGAGATATTGTTCGATAGTACCTATAGCCCCCTGAAGTGTGCTTTCAATATGTCCGTCACAACCTCTATTTATCCACAGTGTCACATCGTCTGCGTATATTGTGTGATGCAGATTTTCGATTCCTTCCAACTTCTCAGGAAGTCCAATCATCGCTACATTAAAAAGAGTAGAAGAAAGTACAGACCCTTGTGGTTTCCCTTTATTCCCCAATTTAATATTTTCGAGCGACTGCCCTCCTATTCTGATAGTGGCTGTACGATTTCAGAGAAAGCCCCTCACGAAGTTGTATGTCTTGACGCCTACGTTTAGCGCACTTAGGTTCTTAAATAGGGCTTCATGTTTGACATTGTCAAACGCCTTGAAGACGTCCAGACCCACAATTACTTTGGTGTCAACAGTCTTTTTGTCTATTATCTCCTCCTTTAGTTGTAGCATAATATCGCACGTCGATAGGTGGGATCTGAAGCCCATCATAGTATCAGGGTACAGGTTTTCATCTGCCATGAACCTAGTCAGTCTTGTTTGGATGACGTGCTCCATCAATTTTCCTACACAAGATGTGATGGAAATGGGTCTGAGATGTTCAAGACTGAGCTTTTTCCCTGGCTTAGGAATGAAGACCACATTGGCCGTTTTCCAAGCTTGCGGTATTTCTCCCTTGTCCCAGCATTCTTGCGTATAAGCTGCAAGTTGACGAATGGAGCCGTCGTCAAGATTCCTGAGCATTCTGTTGTTGATTTTGACCAGACCGGCAGCCGTTTTTGTTTTAAGTCGGTTAATTTCAGCCCTGACTTCTCGAACCGTGATGGGGCCGTCTAGGTCCGGGTTTTCTGAACCAGCGTAGTCAGGAAGCTTTTGAGATTCTGCGCAGCTAAGGTAGCGATCCCTAACCTCCGTTAATAATTCCGTCGTCTGACCTTGATATTTATACACAAGTTTTTGAAGTTGCTGTCGGGCCTCCGACTTGGTTTTCTCGGGGTCTAATAGATGCCGTAGTAGCTGCCATGTTTTAGCACTGCCAATCTCTCTATCCATCTGATCACAGATACTACCCCACTGTTGCTTGGTAAGTGCCAATGCATAATCTTCGATCTCTCTATTCAGTGCAGCAACTTCCTTTCGGAGATTCCTGTCTTCTCTTTTCTAACTGATTTTTCGCTCTAAGTTTTTCTTTTTCTTCCACATGAATGAACTGCATCTCCCACCCACCATAGCAGCTCAACAATAAAGTTGTGCTCTAGATGAGCTCCAGGACGAAAGTTTACTTGCCGGACGCAGTGACTGCTTTATATTGCGAAAAAAAAAACGGAAGAAATCAAGGAGTTCTTTAGGGGCAAAGCTTCGTATTTCAAGGCTAATCCACTGGTGGCATTGACATTTGTCGTAGCTGAGAACGATGATGACGATGCTCATGACGGCGTACATGCCGATGATGATTCCGTACAACGACTAGATTGTACTGTATATGACGCCTTGATATGCTCTACGATGCATTTCATGTGAGCCGAAACAACCAACAATAAAGAGGGAACGTGCACCGACCTTGTTTTTTTAACAACTTCAGATTTGATCTGGTACCACAAAGCAGTAATAAGGAAGACAAATTTATTCCTCTAAGATATGTGTTCAACATTCGCTGAAAGGCTAAGAAGTAGCCGGCGCCTTGTGCCCTAACATCTGCTTATTTATCAAATTTTCAAAAAGACAAATTTAAGTTCACATGTCAATACAACATACCGTTGAGGACCAATGAATATTGTCTATAACTGTACATCGCTTTGTCACTTCATTATATGTGGGAGTGGTCATTGTCCGAGGGCATTTACGGTAACACTGAACGATCCAAATGTTTCACACCTTATTCGTCGTAAACTTCGTAGATAAGCCATGTTTTTTAGAAGATATCAGAAGATGTTATTACTAATACTTTCCTTCTACTTTCGACCAGGGAGACGGGACAAACGTTTTGTTATTGGGCGAAGCACCCAAAAGCCAATGAAGGTGAAAACCTCAGTAAAATATAAGCTTGAAAGGGGTGTAAAGGCAAGTAAACACAATTAGTCCATAATTAATGACTTCTAATTCTTGTTTGTTGCCCCGCCGTTGTGGTCTAGTTGGTAAGGTACTCGACTGCTGACCAGCAGGTCGCGGGATCGAATCCCGACGGCGGCGGCTGCATTTTTGACGGAGGTGAAAATGCTGTAGGCCCGCGTGCTCAGATTTGGCTGCACGTTAAAGAACCCTAGGTGACCGTAATTTCCGGAGCCATCCACTACAGCGTCTCTCACAGAGAGAAATAAATAAAATGAAGAGACAGGGAGGTTAACCTAGGACTAGTTGTCTACCCTGTACAGGGTTGGGGAATCAAGGGTCCGAAAAAGGATAGAGATAGCGATACAAAATAGGTTAATAAATAATTCCACATGCGCACAAATGCAGGGCGTTCCGATAACAAACGTTTATAGTGGCCGTTTGAACACAAGAAGCGCAGAAGTGCCTTCACAGACTTCTTCTGCGACATCAAGTCCTGTCGGTAGCCCAGGATTCTTTCTTACGAAAGAGTTTTTTTTGTCCAGTTCATATAGTGCATTCCATAGCGACTGTGTCTGCGAGCAGTAGGGTGGGCATTCGCACAGAATATGCCAAGTTGTTTCGTCACTGTAGTAGTGGTCACATGCAGCAGTGTCGGTCATTTCTATACCGAACGCCTACGCATTCGTAAATGCCACACCCAACCATAACCTGCACAGCATAGCAGCGTCTCGCCGGCGAGGGTCTGAAGGAATTCGAAGACTGAAAGTTGGGCCTAAAGTACATAATCGTGCGTGGGTGAAATGTGACTCGTTTTATTGCGACGTGGTGCGCTTGCGAGCAAACATGCTGAGTTTCCCTGCAGCGTCAGTTCTGGAGAGCGGAATTGATATTTGATTGCTTTCAGTATGGGCATTACAGGCAGCTCTATCGTCCCGTTCATTGCCAATTATTCCGCAACGACTGGGAAGCCATTGAAAGGCTATTTCATGTCGATTCTCAATTAAGTGGCGAGCCTCTTTTGCAGTCTCGAACACCAGTTGTTTGTATTCGGCGTAACAGTGGTAGAAGTGACTGTGGTGCCGCCTTAGAGTCACTGAAAATTGTCCGTTATTGTGGCTGTTGACCAGTAATGAATTGCAAAGCGGCACGAAAAGCTGTGAGATCCGTTGTAGGTGATTGCGTCTCTCATAATCATGTGTTGGTTTTCAGACGTTAATCATATCTTGGTTTTGGGACGTCAAACCCTGTATATCGTTTGATTTTACTTTTTGCCAAGTTGTAATCTCGACACTTTTATATCATAATATAGGATGAATTTTGCCACATGAAAGCCAACTAGGTAATAAGAGCACGAAGCTTTGGACCACCGAAATGGTCTCTCTCTTTAGGATTTTCGGAAGCAAGAAGACGTTTATTCGAAAAAATTACCGTGTATAGTCTTGCCACTACGGATGTGTGAGAGTGTTACGCACTTTTTTTTCTTTTTTTCCGTAATAACCTACTTTATTTATCAGGTCCCAGACCCTCTTTTCTAAGCCTTGCTGCGGTATTTTTTATTGTACTACTCATGAAAAGAAATTGGAAGCAAGCGGTTTCTGTGCTGAAGCCTGACACGATGTCTTCTGGTGGCGCCGGCGGAAGCTTCCGAGTAAATAAGGCCATCTATTGTTGTGTGTGGGTACACCATAACGCTTCATGTAAGCAGGGTCAGGGAGATGTATCCCATTTTCTGTTACGTTGATTGGGTGGAAGAATGTGCTAACAAAAGTACGAAGCTAGGATAAAATAGGCGGTTATGATGCTTTCTGCCATAATCATCACGGTTTGCGGGACATCAAAAATGCGGGACTTTGTGTAGAAATGTGCCGTTATTATGTGTCATGGAAAAAGGAAATAGGATGTTTCGGCGCAGTTTTTGGAGCATCACGAATACAGCACAAAAACCATAGTGATTCAGAGCTCAATGGTTAAAATATTGAAAAAAAAAACACAGAACCCAACTATGAAAAAAGAAAGGCACCAACAAAGATGGTGTATAAGCAGAACGACCAAGCATAGTGTTGTGGGGTCTCTTATATATTATATAAAGCACATCTGCTGCCTGTGATTAGCTCCGGCAGAGTGCATGACGCTTATTTCGTGAAAGCACTCAACAGAGCGTACTGTTCGGCTAGAGAAGCTGCAATTGTGCAATGAAAATATAACGAGCACATAAAGTATACTTCTAGATTGAAATATATAAAATATTGTTACGTGATTTTGTCTGACTGAAAGAGGGCATAGTGGGGCATACCCAAAAAAGGTGCCTGAGACTGAGAGTGAAGAAGTGGACGTTGTCGGTGAGCTGCGTTGTGGCTGCGGACTGACAACTGTTATTTTCCACGTAACATTTTTTGGTGGAAGTGCTGGGTGCTCTTCTGACAATGGAGCTACGCAGTGGACGCCTCCTTAAGCCTGCTACCATGGCTCCGGGTGAGGATACGGCTTCGCCACCTACTTCAGCAACGACAGCAACCCGGTACGTCGCCCTAACGCAACCCCGTGATCCCGGTACCTTTACTGGAGAGGACAACGCGAATGTGGACAAATGGCTTAGCATGTACGAGCGCGTCAGCAAGCAATATGGCTGGGACCCAACCATTATGCTTGCAAATGTCATTTTCTATCTTGACAAGACCCCTCGCATCTGGTTTGAGACCTACGAGCACGAAATTACAAGCTGGGAAATGTTTAAACAACAGCTCCACGACCTCTTTGGCAACCCGTTTGGTGAACAGCTTGATGCCCGAAAGCAATTGGCTGTACGTACACAGACGTCCACTGAGCCCTACTTTACCTATATTCAAGACGTCTTAGCGTTGTGTCAAAGGGCCGATCCCAACATGACTGAGGCCGACAAGATTTCGCACGTTTTAAAAGGAATCGCCGACGATGTGTTCAGCCTGCTTGTATTTACCAACGTAACGACCATCGACGCCATGATCAAAGAGTGCCGCCGTCTCGAGCAGGCGAAGAGTCGACGCATTTTGCAGCAGTTTCAGCGCCTACCCAACACCGCGGCAACGTCGTCTTGCGAAGCCCCTCCTTGTCATCCGTCTACAACCGAAGACGTGACGCGCATTGTCCGACGTGAACTCGAGGCCGCTTACCCGGCTGCCAACAAACCGACGTTGCCCGACACCTCAACACCAGCTGTCGCCTTGATCCAGGCTGTTGTCCGCCAGGAATTCGCTAACCTTAATATCCTCTCCACTGCACCCACCCTGGATAATACTGGTCCCTCGATAGCTTCTGTGGACATGAGACGTCGCCGTCCGTACTCTATTCGAACCAGGAACCCGTCTGAGTGGAGAACAGCTGATGATAAGCCAATCTGCTTCCGCTGTGGTCGCGCTGGACACATCGCTCGTTACTGCCGCAGCCAATGGCCATCTATGTCTTCTGGCTCGTACCCCGCTTACAGTAACTCATTCCGTCCACCAAACCACCGTTATCCGACCCGCACTGAGTCTACAGCATTTAAGGCACCTGAGGACTACGGCCACCCTGTCCCGTCGTCGCCACCGCCTCAAAGCCGCCCTTCTCGTTCAAATACGCGTCGCCGCTCTCCCTCACCATCGTTTAACCGCCGCATGTCCCCGGAAAACTAGGCTGCGCAGCTTCTGGAGGTGAAGCTGCCCTGTCGACCTTACCCAAAAATCCTCTGTTGCCCTTACGTTTGAACCGGAACACCCTAGAAGTATATGTTGATGGCACACTTGTTGAAGCTGTGATAGATACGGGTGCTCACGTCTGTATTATGAGTTCGCGTTTTCGTCGTCGCATGAAGAAGGTCCTCACGCCCCCCTTGACCAGTGTCGTCCAAGTTGCAGATGGTGCAACAGTCCCTGTCGTCGGTATGTGCACAGCTCAACTTACCGTAGCCGGTCATCAAGTGGTCGTCCTTTTTACCGTGCTTGCAACATGTCCCCATGACCTCATACTAGGCCTCGATTTTCTTGCCGCCAATTCTGCTCTGATTGATTGCTCCGCTGGTGTGCTCCGCCTTGAACTGCCACAAATCAGTGCCACCTCGTACCAACCTACATGCCGATTACAATGCAGTGACTTTGTTCGCCTGCCCTCCAAAACTGTGACGTACGTCGATTTTCTGTGCTCACCAGCTGTGCCCGACGGTGACTATTACGCTACACCTCTCACCGACGTACTCCTTGCGCACAATGTTGCAGTGCCCTATACGGTGCTCAGCATCACAGATAACAAAACTTGTCTACCTCTTGTCAATTTCGGCTACATGGATCACGTGCTTCCACAAGGCATTTCTGTGGCCTACCTGTGTCCGTTGCTCAATTCACAAATTGAAGTGCTTGCCTTAGACACACTTGTTTCACCGCAACGCACTTCACTCGCAACACATTCGGGCAGCCGTCAAATTGTAGACATGATCGCCACTGATCTTCCGCCTCCGCAAGTTGAAGCCCTACAACATCTTATCGAGGCCTATCAGGATATTTTCGATTTTGGCGACCGACCTCTTGGGCAGACGTCCTTTGTCCAGCATCGCATACACACAGGTGATGCCAAACCTGTTCACCGCCGTCCCTACAGAGTCTCTGCTTTTGAGCGGAGCATAATTCAGAAGGAGGTGAACAAGATGCTAGCGAAGGACATTATTGAACCATCCTCCAGTCCCTGGGCACCCCGGTGGTATTAGTTAAAAAGAAGGACGGATCGTGACGATTTTGCGTGGACTATCGCCACCTTAACAACATCACCAAGAAAGACGCATACCCTCTGCCCCGCATTGACGACGCCCTTGATTGCCTCCATGGTGCCGCCTACTTTTCTTCCATCGATCTTCGTTCTGGTTATTGGCAGATTGCCGTGGACACCATGGACCGAGAGAAGACGGCTTTTGTAACACCCTATGGCCTCTACCAATTCAAAGTCATGCCTTTTGGCTTATGTAATGCCCCCGCCACCTTTGAACGAATTATGGACTCCCTGCTCCATGGATTCAAGTGGTCTACGTGTCTTTGTTATCTGGATGACGTGATTGTGTTTGCTCCCACTTTTGAAGCGCACCTTGACAGACTGTCGAAAATTCTTGATGTATTCCGTCTCGCCGGCCTTCAGCTGAATTCATCGAAGTGCCGGCTTGGTCGCCGTCGCATTACAATACTTGGACATATTGTTGACGCTTATGGCGTACAGCCTGACCCAGAAAAGGTTCGAGCTGTGAAGGACTTTCCTGTGCCAAAAACCGCCAAAGATATCCGCAGCTTTGTGAAGCTCTGCTCCTATTTTCGGCGGTTCATCAAGAACTTCACGGAAATTGCTCGGCCCCTAACAGATTTACTCAAACCAGATAAGACGTTCACCTGGGGTCCCTCGCAAGCAGCAGCATTTTCCGACCTGACCACTTTGCTCACTTCTTCTCCTGTGCTGGCTCACTTCGACCCTACGGCACCGACCGAAGTGCGCACCGATGTCAGCGGTTACGGAATAGGCGCTGTGTTGGCTCAGCGACAACGTGGGCAGCATCGCGTGATAGCTGATGCCAGCAGGCTGCTGTCCACCTCGGAGCGTAATTATTCCATCACAGAGCGCGAATGCCTAGCGCTGGTGTGGGCAGTCGCGAAGTTTCGCCCTTACTTATACGGCTGACTATTTATAGTTCTCACCGACCACCACGCTCTCCGCTGGCTCGTCTCCCTCAAAGATCCCACAGGTCGTCTCGCACGCTGGGCACTCCGCCTCCAGGAGTATTCTTACACCGTAGTGTATAAATCAGGAAAGCTGCACAAAGATGTGGATTGTCTGTCACGCTACCCTGTGGCCGACTGCGATCCTACGAGCACTGATTCTGTGGGCTGCGTCCTTTCCATCTCCCAGCTGCTTCATCTCGGGGACGAGCAACGTCGCGATCCGGATATCAGCCGCCTAATACAACAGCTTGAATCTTCACCGCAAGACGCTTCTGTTCGCGTGTTTACCTTAAAGGATCGCACATTATATCGGCGTAATTTATCGCCCAATGGTCACGACCTACTTCTGGTCATACCAAAGCACCTGCGTTCCACAGTCCTACGCGAGCTCCATGACGCGCCAACCGCGGGTCACCTTGGTGTCTCTCGCACATATGACCGTGTGCGCCGCCGCTTCTACTGGCCTGGCTTTTCACGCTCGGTACGTCGCTATGTCAACGCTTGTGAAATTCGCCAGCGTCGCAAAAAGCCGTCGGAACTACCTTCCGGATATCTTCAGCCCATCGACATCCCATCGGAGCCATTTTTCCGTGTTGGTTTGGACCTTCTCGGTCCCTTCCCAACATCCGCCTCCGGAAACAAGTGGGTCGTGGTGGCTACGGATTACGCGACCAGTTATGCAGTTACGCGAGCCATGCCAACAAGCTGCGCTACAGACGTCGCTGATTTTCTACTACGCTATCTCATTTTAGTGCATGGAGCCCCTCGTAAACTGCTGACAGACCGAGGCCGTACGTTCCTTTCGAAAGTGGTTGACGATATCCTGCATTCCTGCTCTACCCAACATAAGCTCACGACATCGTACCACCCCCAGACAAACGGGCTTACAGAACGTTTAAACCGCACCCTGACAGACATGCTATCGAAATACGTCTCGGCCGACCATCGTGATTGGGACCTTGCACTACCCTACGTGACGTTCGCATACAATTCCTCCCAGCATGACACTGCTGGGTACTCGCCGTTTTACCTTCTGTTTGGACGCGAACCAACATTGCCGTTGGATACCTTCCTGCCAGCCGCTGCGCAGTCTACTTCTGAATATGCACGCGACGCTATTACCCGAGCTGACCACGCTCGTCAGCTTGCCTGCGGCAGATTAATGGCGTCCCAAGACTCGCAGAAGCAACGTTACGACGAGCGGCATCGCGACGAACACTTTCCAACAGGTTCCCTCGTTCTTCTTTGGTCCCCTACGCGACATGCAGGCCTTTCAGAAAGACTTCTCTCTCGTTTCACGGGCCCATACCACGTGCTTAGACGAGTGACCGACAATACATATGAAATTGTCCCTGATAATTCATCAACCTCGTCCGCTCTGCTGTCAAGGAACATCGTCCACGTATCAAGGCTCAAGCGTTACCACACTGCTCCTGCTGTGGCCCCGTAAACTCGCCGGGTCGGCGCTTTGGCCGCCGGGGGTCGTGTTACGTGATTTTGTCTGACTGAAAGAGGGCATAGTGGGGCATGCCCAAGAAAGGTGCCTGAGACTGAGAGTGAAGAAGTGGATGTTGTCGGTGAGCTGCGTTGTGGCTGTGGACTGACAACTGTTATTTTCCACGTAACAATATTAACAAAACTATTGCAATCGAGCAAACTGAGTTTCCATAGGAATGAAACTCTGCATACTTTCTCACTGATATAAATAATTTTTAGCAGTCACGCTATAGATCATTCCTAATCACAATACTCACGCATTACAAGCCTGCAGACCGATCGCTGTTCGTCGAACTCCAAAAAGTTTGAATATCAAGTCCTCTAAAATATTCAATGCACATGCAGTTCATACGGTCAACAGCAAGTAAATATTCCTGTTTGACTCACTATAAGAGCTCAATCAACATGCCAGAGAATATTTTAATTAGAATTGTAGAAAATCTTTTTATGACACTCAATAACTAGCGTTCACAGATAAGCCAAAAAATTAAACACAGTGCAATCGTTCAGGAAAAGTGGACGAACAGTGACATGTGCCCACCACAAACTCTAAATAGGCTGCCAAGTTACAATCTTAGCAATAATGTTTTGAGAATAACTCGAGATATAATGAGGATAACTCAAACAAGAATGTTGTGAGGGCAACCTATTTGTTTTGAAAATGATGGAGACTGCAGACCTTGTAACAAACAGCAATATTTCTAGCTGTATTTTGATTTGTGTAGCTTTGAATTATCACGACGACACAAGCTCTATTTACATAGACGAATCATATAAATGTATGTTTATAAAGGTAATCACATCGCGTCATGCATACCTCTCCATCGATGCTTCCATATAAAGCCATATATAGATGTTTGCCGTATATGGGAATATTTGGAATTCGGTATGTCAGGCTGTATAAGGCTTTTTATATGGCCACATGAGGAATTGGGCTTATCAGCTTTTGTAAAGCCTATATATTGGGCCTCCCTATAAAGCTTCATATGCCCCATTCCTTAGGTGGCTATATATGGGGTTAGTATACGAGTCCATTTATGGGATTTTCATAAGAGGTGCCTTAGTGAATAATAGGCATTCGAGAAACTGAAGAGAAAGCATCAGAGAAAGACGCGCACTGTTTTACTGTACTGTCAGAGTTGAACAATCTATAGAATGTGATTAAAACTGCAAGACACGAACCACAATTCTTGAATTGTCATAAAGTTGCAATGTGAAAAACCGAGAAGAAAAAAACAGCGTATGTAAGTAGGTAATAAAAGTTATTAAAGATCTAACGAGGAATCACTGGCCCGGGCTAGGCCTCCATAAGCCATCATCCGCGAAGCACCATGTGATTTCCTCGGTGATAGCCCTGGCTCGCTGGACAGCCCAGATTCGGTGCACTGCACGTGGGCTGAAAAGGGCGGCTCGCCACTGCTCAGCCAGTCATCCTGGGGTACACTCGTGCTCGTCCAAGTAGTAATTC
This sequence comes from Rhipicephalus microplus, assembly GCF_013339725.1. NCBI lineage: Eukaryota > Metazoa > Arthropoda > Arachnida > Ixodida > Ixodidae > Rhipicephalus > Rhipicephalus microplus. Next base: position 24,790 of record NW_023611619.1, read on the forward strand.
CTGACGTTTATAAAATGTGCAGTGTGGACAGTTGAATAAAGGCAAGTTCATGAAGGAGACTAGCAATAGGCATCATAATACTACCATTGGAGTAATTGCACATGTTTATTCACAAAGGGCTTGTCGGAGGTCGCAAAAGATTGCCAGGTAAATTCTAACGAGCTTGTCACGCTCAGCTCGAAACATGGACAATTGAAGGCCAAAACTGCCACCTTTCCGCCTAAGGTGATGCGCTACGTAAAGCGACTGACTGCCTGGGTCACAATCTTTTAATCAACTGCCGCAAATTACCCTGCAAGAATGAAGATCAGCATCTCAAACTCCTAATAAAGTGAACTTTTGCAAATTTAGGCCCACTACGTGCCTACCACATTGGGAAAAAAAAGCAAGTAACTTAGCGTAGACAACGCAAAATAAATACAGTTCATGACAGCAGCTCATCTTCAGCACGCAAAGAACGAAAATGATTTTTTATAAATAACGCATTGCAAGTGAAGTTCATATTATGTATTTAATAATTGTCCTCAAACCTTGCTTTGAAGCAGCAACGTCAATAAACTAAAAAATATTGCTCTATTACACGCTCGAAGCATTACTTTTTCGTGTTGTGCGCCATCAGTGCAGCAGTATCTTGTGAGCAGTAAACTGAGAAGCCCAGACATGGGGTGAGGGTGTAAGCAAGGGGAAACCCAGGGGCCGCGTTCTCCCCCGAAGTTCGTCCAGTCGGCCATAGGCGCACAAGTACAAGTAATGGCGTGTGTATTTTATCAAATTAAAAAATTAACGCGCTATCACGAAGTGAATGGTAACGAGTGGACGAAGTTAGGTTCTAAGGTGTAGACTATCCACGTTGAAGTCACCCACCTAGTATGAAGGGCTTGTGCTTTTAGGTGTTCTGTATGATTCCTTCATAATTATGATTAATATTAGTGTATTGTTAAACCTTTCTTGTGTTTAGATATGTTGTCTTAGCGCTCGCCATAGGCTGATGAACACATGGTAATCATTGCCTAATATGAACGAGTCAACTACTTTGGTAGAGCAGTTACCGGCCACGTACACCATGCAGTGGCAATTCTGCCAGAACATCAACAACACTGGTCACCCTGTACAGCCATCACCTGGGCCATAATTGTACGCAGAAATGCCTGCGTAAATATTCATGTCGATTCATGTTGTGGTGTACCAATGCTTCCCTAAAGTTGAATCTCTTGAGGTGTTTTGTCAACTTAAATTGAATATCTTCACCGTTATGCCATAATGAGTGCGATGTAGCACTTATAGGCAAGTAAGCATGCGTTTCACTCATGCAGTGCTTCCCAAATGGTGTAAAAAGCTAGGGTTGAGGCTTTTACTAGTTGTATCTTGCACATTGAGCCCACATTAACAAGCCTATATTTCAAGGTCGCAAAAGCGCGCATAGAATGTTTCATGCTTTAGACTTCGATAGCCTAATCTGTTTTCAAAAGCGGCCAGTCTCAGCGAGCGGCCTGTGAAAAATAAGTCGGACTTAACGGTTATAGTTTGCGAAAAACTGCACCAACAAATAAAACCATACATTTTTGTGTGCAATGAAAATCCTTGGAGCAGCAAAACAGTGACAGCTAGATAAATTGCATCGCGAAAACACGGATGCGCTTTCCAATGCTTTCATGCGCGCAGACAGAGAAATAGCAGACGAAACTGGGTACGCTGTGCTTACGATTCTATGCACATGCGCCACACTTACAGATCTCGCCACCAGTTTGCACCACTCGACCCGCCGGCCACAATATCAGGTGTTTCCATTAACTGTGGACCATAGTGTGCAGGATAATAAAATTTATTGCCATCACAACAGCCGAAAATAAGTTTACGAATTACTGGCTCCACGATTTTGTTTCTGTTCCATGTGTCTGTCCATAAAATCTTACCTCGATGCTAGCGAAGTGCTTCCTTCCGATTTATTTTGTGTGCTTGCCGTTATTCAATTGGAACTGAACACCAGTAGCGCTGTTATTACTAATGATGATTTCTTTCAATTTGTGGCATTTATGTGCGCTGGCTTTGATTTCAAAGTGGTCCTTGATTGAACAGAAGTTGTACCACTAATGCTTGCATTTAAATGACTCTGTTGATTTGCTTGTTTTATGCTTTGGTAATATCAAACATCGGTTCTATTTGTTTGCTTGTTTTATACTTTGGTTATATCAAATATTATCGCTTTACACCATTGTCTCTTCCCTTTTTACTCCAAGAAACAAATTTGCTGAAGAGATCACACTACTCTTCCTTTAAAAAATATACTTAGGGCCTGTTTTGATGGTAACAATAATATTTCTGCTGCTTTATAGACTTGGTAGTTTGTCGGTGTTGAAAGATAGCACCGTTTTCTACAGCCTTGCTTCTTCAAAAGCCACTGTTCTTTATCTGGACGACTTCTCTCGTTCACACGCGACGGGACGGCTTTCAGCTCTCTTGTAGTAGTGTACCTGGTAGTCTAAATTGTTACCTACTTTTTCCAAACACAAAACAACGCCTGCTATCTATTCGACAGCCACTTTTTTTCTTTGAGAGAAGCACGCCTCATTATCTAGCAAAGATGCGGAGAGTATAGAGCAGAGAAAAGCACACATAGATAATAAAATGAAGGCATGGTAATAGACGGCCGGCCCTGTAACTCTTTGGATGCGCGGCAGCGCCATCAAAGCATCGCTCGACTTGGCGGTTTCCGCAAGAACAAGCTCCGCGTTTACGGTAGGGTGGATAGTCTCACTATTTGGCCTATGGCGCTTTAGAAAAGAGCATTTACTCAAGGAAAGTGCGAAGACGATATAACCACACACTGGTCTTAAGCTTTAACACCACTCCATGTCAATGTCGCCTTTTCATCTCCTTGTTTTCAGTAGAGAAACGTAATTTGTCTCCGTTGACTTCGTTCGAAGAGCTGTACTAGTATTATTGTTCAAATTGGGCACACAATACTGTTGAGTGTTATGCCGCTTTTTTTTTCTTATTTTATTGCTCTTCACTTCGTTCAGTGGAGCTTATGCGGCGTTACACTTACACACTTTTCGACTGAACTGTTTTTTCTTACGCTTTTCTACGCACCATTTCCTAGTGTTTTAAACGTGAAACGTAGCGGGAGTGAGCAAGTATGTGTGGCGTGTGAGAATGCTGTGCATAAGAAATTTTCGCTATAGATTACATTTTCTCGCTAGCGTAAGCAGCACACTGAAAGGCAGTGTATTGCTTGGAAAGTAGAGCCAAGACCCAGTCCATCTAGCAAGAGACTACAAAAAAAAAAAAAACGTAATATATTCAAATCCCATCCAGCCCTTTTCAATGTACGCTCCTCTTTTTTTTTGATCTAAACGGGAAAGTTGAACGTCACTGATGACATTGAACGGCAGTGAACTAGTGAGGTGTAGCTCTTAAATTGTGCGATATTGATATTTATTTTCATTAAGCTCGGATAGAAGAAAGCTACAAGAAAATCTCGTGGCGTAAGGTTTCGTGAGCAAGAAACCTAAATTCAAATAGCTTTTGTTATGAATGCTCTGCCACACAGCCGCTCAGTTTAGCGCTTACATTCAAATTACTTGATATTTGTCATAAGAAAGGACAAAAACACACACATGGTATAATATGGTATAATCACTAGACATTCCTAACAGAAGGCATGAAGAATGACTTTTTTCACAGATATTCTTATTGGCTCATGTGGGTGTAAAAACAGGGCCCCTGAAGTACGCATTTTGTTTTCATGAGCCGACACGAACGTCCTGCTTCGCTGCGTGATGCGCAACTACACACTTGAACACTAGACCGAACCGGGACGAATACACCGGTGACTTCACAAATGGGACAAAAAATGAGATTCCCCATGCCCCCTAAACTGAACCAACACATCTCAAGTACAATCCACCGCATTCGTTTTGGCGTGGTGAACACAAGACGTTACGCACATATCATCAACCGTAGTGACAGTGGTCCCAATTGTGAACACTGTGATGTGCTAGAAACACTTGGACACATATTTTGTGATTGCCCGACATACGCTCGTGAACGATAAACACTGACTTCTTCTACTGAACGATTTTGCAGTAGGCGATTGACTGATGAGACCTTGTTGGGTCCTTGGCCTGACACCAACAGTGCAACTGTTGTCATAATAGCGGTTATAGCCTTTTGAAAAGCAACTGGACTATACATGCAGCTACAACAATTTTCTCAGCTAGTAAGAATTGTATATATTCACTTCTGTATCTTACAGGCATCGTCTATTACTCTTTTTTCCTACCCTTTGCTCTCCCCCGGTGTACGAGTAATAGGCTATAGAGCATGCTATCGCTTAGGCAGGCTTAGGCCTGCCTTTCTGTACATAAACCGGTCTGTCTCTTTCTTTCTGGGTGCAAAAACTGTTTATCGAGAAAGCAGTGCACACAATGACGCCTTGCGATAGAAGTGAAGAACTTTCCCAGATATCAAACATCTCAGAGTAATAAAACTTTCAGGATACTCGTTCAACTACGGAAAACTTTAAACTCCTAAAAATCAGGTGCACGGAAATGAAGCCCAGCATTGCAATTACCGTATATATTGTCCAGCGTGGGAAAGTTATTGGGCTGTTGGGGTATTCATTTGGTCAATAATAAAAGCCGCATACAAATACAAATTCTATCTCAATAGTTAATATTTTTTCAGATTGTCATTGGTAAATAACCAATAGGGATATCGTAAGAATAGGCATGCGTGCGTTTCAAGCGGCCGTTGATGTTCAAGGGGTTCGTTTATTACGAACGTTCAAATCTCTAAAATATTAATTTGATTCAAGATGTGGGGTTTAAGGTTCCATATGATTATGAGAGACGGCGTAGTGGAGGTCTCCGTAAATTTCGACCACCTGGTGTTCTTTAACGTGCGCCCAAATCTGAGCGCACGGGCCTCAAATTTCTAAACTACACACTGCTGTCACATGTATTCCGAAAGGCTGAACGACTGGCTACGGCTGATAAGGGTTTGTAGAGGACCGCATTTTACACAGATCTTATATTGCACGTTGTTGTCGAAATTTCGGTATCGGAAAAGAAGAAAAATGATGCGAGTTGTGATAATTATTGATCTGAATGCAATATATTATTAAGCTGAATACCAACTGCAATTGACCTTCTAGAGTTACTCAGGGTGAGCTACTGATAACTTCAATTACAATTTCTGCTTCCTAATACGGGTGTCACTAAATAAACACTTGTGAATCGTAAAGAAAATTAAGTATTTATCAACTCCGCCCCATTTTCATAAAAGCCCCCTTTTTAATGGCCGTACGCTAGCTGGAACACACTTCAACTAAAGTTATGTGACTATATTCCTCTCTTTGCTTCATGCTGACTACTGTAAGGGGCACTTAGACGTAGGTGCAGAGGAAGTTCCGCAAACCGTCGATAAAAAATTACACCACATTCCAACGATAAAAGGAGCTTTGACATTGCTTTGAGGGAGATGAGATAGTGCTTAAGTTATTGGAAATGCATACCCTTTAGAGGCACCCAACGATGGCGTTTAGTAAGCATGCTGCGTGACGCGCTATGAAATGTACAATCATGAATATTAAAGTGGGTATAAAATACTGATTGGCTTTAGGAAAGGCTTATACTTCAATTTTTATCAATAAGTGGGTAAGTTCAGCCACGTGCCCGGAAAGAAAGTGAATATGTTATGAAAAGTGGCGGCGAAATTAGAAAGAACTTAACGGAGGTGAATAACGTAGGGCTTAAATACTGTGGATAGCAGGCGATATGGAATGACGCTCTAAGATCGCTGTCGAGTGCCCTCTAGAAAACTCACGAGGCAGATGGAAGCACTCGTCTAGCAAATGGCTTGAATTAAGGCGCATTCGGTGGTCTAATTACAGAGTATATACATAGCCACCGAAAGCCGGAGCTTTGGTCACATACCTCGAACGCAATTTCGAGTCTTCGCTGACGGCGCGTGCCCATAATGCGCGGGCGATTCGGTTCTTATGCGGTAGTTTCACTCACGTAGTCGGTGGTTGGCGAGTTTGCGTAGCTGGAATGGTTGAAGACCACGGTGACTTCGCACTTGGACAATTTGGGAGAACTGTGTGGGGCTGAAAACTCTAAATATGGCATTAGCGAATAACTAAACTAAGTGCTGTAAGTGGGATAGAAGTGCAGGAGGAATAGGTCGCCGTACCGCTTCTTGGAAAGGATTTTTTCCTGTCACTTTATCTGTTAACTCAAATATGACACACAACAGGTCTTTGTCTAAATAGCAAAAAACAAAAACAAAATATTATTCAAAACATCAGTGAGCTGCCAGATTTGGCAGAGCAGAATTTCGGCCCTTTTTTACAAGCCACGAACACATTGACGCCAGCCACGTGAACGTTGTGTGCAATCATCAAATTTTACACGAGGAGAGGTAGACAACGACCAGCACTTATCGCTCGAAAAGAAAAAAAAAGTATGTATTAGCTAAAAAGGCCAGAAAAATCAAAGTGTCGCGTTTTGCCCCGCGTCTCAGTTTACCTAACCCTACTTTACTTTACATAGTGATTTCGTCAAAATAACAATATAGGTGCACTGTGGTATCCTTGCTTTGTATGCCGAAGCTAAGTTCAGATGTGATTTGCTATCCCAGCAGCTACGGCTTTAATATGTGCTGGAATCAATGTGGGTTTTTGTTAAAGCAAGCCGCATGGCTTCCCTTGGGTAGTATCATAAGCGGAGTTACGAATGTAATAGACATTTGCTAGAGAGTGGAAAGCTGCTGAAGCGATCAGCAACAACCTCGAGCTCTGGAGACCACACGCCTTCACCCAGTAATTAGTAGTCACTCTGAGTGACTCGGCGCAGCACCTTGTGGCGGATATGCCATGTATCTTTCCATATCGAGAAGCAAGCCAGAGCTTGACAGGCGACAATAAGGCGGCACATTAGCACGTATTGCCAAGACTGGAACCCTCTATATCGGTTTCCTGCACACTCGTACGTGAAGGACGTAATTGACATGTCGGAATGAAGTTAGTCATCAGGTGGCTAATGTCCCTTTCCCTCTACATTGAACACACGTACGGGGAGATTGGGCGTCATGCTAAAAAATACTTACGTAGTAAGAAAGACGTTCTCACCACGGTAGTTACATAGCCAGCCCATGTGAACCAGTGCCTGTTTATCAGTTGTGCAAAGGGCGAAATAGATTTGCAGCAGTTAGTGCAAGGAAGTACCAGGTCATGAAACTTCTGTAATGTAATCGATTTTGCTTAATTGGCTGGCGTGATGGCGGCTCAAGAAATGCGTAAATGTTGCACTGCTTGAGGTTGAGTTTCACGATTTGGAAGTGGCTTGATTAGGTGGCTTTCCACAACTTAACGTGTTACTCTGACATCGTTAAATATTCTTACCACCAACTGGTTTGTAAATGCATTGATAATAAAACTGTAGAGACTACCTTCGTCTAAATTACGCATAAGAATATTGACAAGAACACATTTTAAATAAACAAGCTACATTTGCCAGATCAAATCAAATAATGAACGTGACTTGTCCCGCTACTTTTTGACAGCGAAAAAGCTTTTCAACTTCAGATGCAGTTTGCAGTGAACATATTTATCTAAACGGTATACATCAAACATTTCAGTTAGCACGACAAAGTTCTCGTGACATGTATAATAAAAACAAAGGGATGCACTACCACGAGTAAAATAGTACAAAGCTTGGGCTTGTAATGTCACATCACCAGTCATAATTATTTATATTAAATTGATTTGAAACACCAAACACCATTTTCTCTCAAAGAGACTGGGACTAGATGTATTTTTAATACGCCTCGTTTTTTTTCTTTTTTACCAATCTTGTCATTCTATGACACGCTTCTCTGGAAATTCGCTGTGCAATTGAAATTCTAACGAAAAGTTGTATTTATAACGTTTTCTGTGTAAATTTTAGTATGTAAATATACTTTGCGAATATGTGTTCGTCTACTACTAATTTCTAATTTGTTTGTTTGATTGCTTTCTGCGTGCCCTAAGGTTGCACTTCTGCAAAGAGTTCAAAAGTAATGCTTAGTGCTTTGAATGTAAACATTCGATAGAAGTATGTCTGGTTGGGTATGAAACTGGGAGATGATTTAGACTCCAACCAAAAGATTTGAAGAAACTTGACGTTTCAAAGCCGACTTGGTTCCTTCTTAGAGGTGACTGCGGAGACTACGTAGCAGCGGCGTCTTCAAAGCACTCGTGGGGCGGATAATCACCATCTCTCTCTCTCCTTTTGCACTGCAACACATTCAATGTGTATACACTAGGAGACGAGTTCGGTGAGAGCGGGTGATGTTATGGGCCGTCCTCTGTATGTGCCACGACTCGAGTAATAACCTTCTCCTCCAGTTCGGCTCGCTTTCAAGGATGGCCGTCGCTTCGAAATTTATCGGGGATCTAACGTATCAGCATGTCCAGCATGTACTTCTCCTAAAAAAGAAATATTTTCAGGTAGACCAGTGGAACTACGATGGGAGCTTACATCTCCGTCTCGATGGCAAACCTGACCATATGGTACATAGAAGAGAAAGCCCTCAGCTCCTTCTCGCTGCGACCTAAGCTTTTTCTGCGTTATATGGACGATTGCTTTTGCGTCGTTAAGACGGCTGAATTTGAAAACTTCAGACAACAGCTAAATTCCGTGCACCCAGCCATACAATTCACGACCGAGTGTGAAAGCGACCACTGCCTGCCCTTTCTCGACGTCCACGTGGCAAGAAAGCGCAACGGCCTGGAGTTCTCCGTTCATAAGAAGCCAACGCACACTGGCCGCTCCCTTCATTTTGATTTTTCTCACTTGCCTGCCACAAGGCTTCGGTTGTGACTGCGCTACTCTAAATAGCTTAAAACGTATGCTCCAACGACACAGCGCAAAAGAAAGAAGAGGCCCGCGTAATTGTGGACCTCAGAAAAAACGGATACCCCCAAAACTTTATTCAAGCCCCCATCCGCAGTGCAGAGCAACAGAGGATAAGAAAACCCTAATCAACCGTAATTGACAGCCCCCCGAAACGCGTACCGCTTCCATACGTTCAGCGAACCAGCGAGAGCTGATATGTGATAATGTTGATATGTCACTTTAAAACCAGCACAACGTCACGAAGTGGAAGTAAATGATGCCGTACATTACTTCCACGTTATAATTATCATATGTATATGTGCCGTTTAAATTCGTCATTTATGCACGTCACGTGATACTGAATTTATATATGTGAAGCTAGCAAAACAGCGAGATGTTGGCGCGGATCTTCAATAAGGAAGGGGTTTGCATCGCGCACGTGCCTTCGTGTAGGCTGGGTCACCTCCTCCCCCCCCCCCCCCCCCGCCAAAAGGCCAGCCCACACTGCACAGCACCTCAGTGCCGTTTACGAAATTCCTTGTGCCAAGTGCCCCTCTTCGTATATCGGCGAGAGGAAAAAAACTTTCGGGAACAAATGAGCAACACGCCAACGATGTGCGAAAGTTGTACAAAGAGCGCACCGCAGTCGCCGAATATGCTGAGACGTCGGATTTCCGCATAAATTTCAAAGTGATGGCCATCCTTGAAAGTGAGCCGAACTAGAGGAGAGGGTTATTACTCGAGTCGTGGCACATACACAGGACAGCCCATAACATCAACCGCTCTCTCGGAACCCTTCTCCTAGTGTATACACATTGAGTGCGTTCCATGGCAAAACAAGAGAGATAGATGGTGATTATCCGCCCCACGAGTGCTTTGAAGACACCGCTGCTACGTAGTCTCCACAGTCACCCCTATGGAACCAAGTCGGCTTTGAAATGTCGGGTTTCTTCAAATATTTTGGTTGGAGTCTAAATTATGTCCCTGCTTAGTGTCTTATTTAGCAGCGGCGTAGTGAGTCAATATCAACCTTGTCAATTTTTCAACTAGTGAAAATGTGAACACAGCTATTCGCACTAATACACTTTGTTCAATAATAAGATAACACTCTCACTTAACCACATATTGTATGAGACTGGATAAGAGTGGGAGAGAAAAAAAAATTGGCAGATCCCACGTACAGTGGGAATCAAATATATGCGAAGCACGAATTGGAAATGTTGATATGCCACTTTAAAAACAGCACAACATCATGAAGTGGAAGTAAATGATGCCGTACATGCCTTCCATGTTATAATTATCATGTTTATATGTGTCGTTTAAATTCGTCATTTATGCACGTCACGTGATACTGAATTTATATATGTGAAGCTAGCGAAACGGCAGTGAACACGCTATGAGCGTGGTATGTTCTCATGTTCTTACATAATAGGAGGATTATTATGTTTGCACCAGTCATACATTTCGCCATTCATTGACGCCACGTAACACTTGCTATATGCGGAGGTAGCAGAATGACCACAACCGCATCCTGAAGGGCCCATATACTCCAATGTAGCGTTGACGCGTGCGCACATTGGGCATAACGACGCTACGTTAGGAAAACGCGAGCACTTTATAGTCTGACGCCAGGCGTGACCAGCGTCCGTCAGGACGAAATGCGACATGCTTCGTTTCGCGCCGATGCGTTACCCAGACAACACTGCGTCTCCCTCTTTTCTTGACGGAGGAACGCGGGACGCGCTGAAACGCGCATTCTTTAAACCAATGACGCGTGGCGCGTGCCTTCGAGTATATGGCAGGACCGGCGCCTGGCGTGGCAACGCCGGCGTGACGCGACGGAATGAACGCCTGTGAGCACGTGCGACGCGTCACGTCGAAATGTATTGGTGCCTTGACTGTGGCATGTAGTTATGTTCTCACATGACACGCATATCATGACTATCGTGTTTGCACCTGTCACATATGTTCGTCATACATTGGCGTAACGTAATATCAAATTCCGCATATGTGAAGCTAGCGAAACGGCCGCGAGCGCATCGTTTGATGTTAGGGTCTGTGGTTTGTGTTCACTATGCAATCATGCCATACCACACCAGTTTTGCAACGTGCCATGTGAACAAAACCACTGCCAGAGCTGCAGGACCATTACCAATAAATTACGACATTCATGGCATACATATCATAATTTTCATGGTATGAGTATAGTCAAATATGTTCTTCATACAGTCACGTTACGTCATACCAAGTTTGGTATTGATACCATTATCCAAACGGCCAGGAGAGCTAAAAGACATAGGTGGCTAAATAGGTAGATAGATAGATAGATAGATAGATAGATAGATAGATAGATAGATAGATAGATAGATAGATAGATAGATAGATACGCTCAAAGTCGCCAAAGTTCGCTAAGAAATGCCTGGCATTTAAAAAATTGGCAGATCCCACACACAGTGGGCATCGAAGATATGCGACGCACAAATGAGGAAGGTTGATATGACATGTAAAAATCAGCAAAACGTAACGAAGTAGAGGTAAATTATGCTGTACATGACTTCCATGACACGATTATCATGTTTGTACGCGTCATTTACCTTCGTATTCTATTCACGTCACCTGACACCAAATTTGGTATATGTGGAGAATGCGAAAGGGCGGCGAGCGTGCTATGAGCATAGCATGTAGTAAAGTTTTACATGACACACGTGTCATGATTATCATGTTTGCACCAGTCACGTACCTTCATCGTTCATTTAGGTCCCGTAATGCCAAAGTTTGTATATGTGGAGCTGGCAAAACGGCCGCGAGTGCATCATGGAGGGCCTAATATACTCCAACGTTATGTGGACGCGCGCGCACGCTGGGCGCAGCCACGCTACACTAGCAGTTTGCGAGCACCGTCACAACCAGCGTCCGGTGGCGCCACCCAGCGGAAACTGGCGCAAATTTCGACATCCTGCAATTCGCCGCGACTACGTTACACAGATTTCACCGCGTGTGCCTCTTTTCGTGACGTAGGCACGCCGGCTGCGCTCAAACGCGCATGTGCCAAAACAGCGCAGCGCGGCGCGTGCCTGCGAGTATATGGCAGATAGATCTGCGCCTGGCTTGGCACTGCCGGCGCGACACGTCAAAACGAACGCCGGCACGAACGCGCGCATGGTCGCGTCGGAGTGTATTGGCAACTTGAGTATGGCATGTAGTGACGTTCTTACAGGACACGCATCTCATGATTATAACGTTTGCACCAGTCCCACACCTTCATCATCTATTCACGTTACGTAATACCAAATTTGGCATATGTGAAGATAGAAAAACGGCCGCGAGCGTATCATAAGGGTGGCATGCAGTCATATTGTTGCATGACCCGCATGTCATGATCATCATGTTTGAAAATGTCATTTACCTATGTCGTCTGTTCGCGCCACCACGTAATACCGAATTTGGTACACGTGAAGCTAGCAAAACGGCCACGAGTACATTATCAGCGCACCGTGTAGTAATATTGTTACATGACAAGCATCTCGTGATTAGCATGTTTGCACCAGTCACGTACCTTCGTCATCCATCCACGTCCCGTAATACCAACTATAGTATATGCAAACCTAGCGAAATGGCCGCGAGTGCATTCGGAGTGTGGCATGTAGTCATGTTGTTACATGACACGCATGTCCTGATTATCATGTTAGTGTCCGTCGTTTGTGTTCGCCATGCAGTCATGTCATACCACACCAGTATTGCAACATGTCATATTAACGAAATTACCTCAAGAGCAGCAAGACCATAGAAAGTAAATCAAGACATTATTGAAAAAAAATGCCATGATTTTCATGTCATGACTAGTCCCTTATGCTCGTCATACGGTCATGTCATGTCATACCAAGTTTGGTGTCGATACCGTCGAACTCAAAGTCGTAAGGGGCTAGAAAGATAGATGGATGAATGGATGGATAGATAGATAGATAAATAGATAGATAGATATATAGATAGATAGATAGATAGATAGATAGATAGATAGATAGATAGATAGATAGATAGATAGATACGCTCAAAGTCGCCGAAATTCACCAAGAAATGCTTCGCAGTTAAAAGTGGCCCCGTATCTGGAAGTTTTGCTGCAAATGTCGTCGATTGATGATCGTCTTCCATCTTTTGTGATTCTTAAAGAGATAAGAAGAGAAAAGTGAGCCCCGTAACTGTGTGCATCAGAGTGCGACACCTGAACAGTAGCTCACGAGGGAGGGTGGTAAGGAGCGATTGGAAAGATTTAATAAATATTTATTTGGAGTTCTGCGCGAAAACGTCGGTGAATGAGATTACGGATGTGCGGCGTTGCAGTGTCCCGATGCGCGCAGGACGTAGGTGCCACCACCATACGTCTTAGCAGAGCGCAGGAAAACGCCCCGCCTTTTCGTACATACAGAAGTATTGTCAGCTGAGCGTAATAAATGCTACGTTCCTTAGGAATACTTATGTACGACTTTTTTTCAGAATAATAAATACGCCACACTATATTAACGTGTTTATATTATGTCTCAGATATGCGCTACATTTGTTTCTTATTCATACTGCGCACTAGTGCGAACGCAGAAACTAGAGCAGTATATATGGGCGCTGCGGATGCGGTTGGATTTTAAAATAAAAGGCGAACACACTAAAAACACAAAAAATAAGTCAATAGAGAGACAAACAGCCCGACAGACCAAATCTTTTGCGTCGAAGTATCCTAAGAAAGACGGTCGTGTTTTATAAATGAAAGGAAGAGACAGAGAGGTTATAATAAAAGAATTTGTTTGCTAATGTATACACGGGTTGATAAATAAGGATCGTAAGGGAAATATAAGGAGAGAGCCAAAATATAAATTTGAAAAAAAAAAATACATAGGCACACACAATGAAGGCATTCTGATCGCAGTTGTTATAAGAGACCAGTTCAACGAAGAAAGTACAGGTGCGCCTTCGCAGCCTTCTTCGGACACATTAAGTTTTGTTCGTAGTGGGATATTTTTTGTTCCAAAATAGTCTGGTTGTCCAGCTGGTATAGAGAACATTGCAGAGCGACATTTTCTGCGGGCAGTTTTGTGGGGATACGTGAGAAGGGCCGCATATGCCTACGCGGATAACTATGCGGCTCGCAACACTGGTTGCAGTTATCCGCTGCACAGCCGCCTGTGTCCGTAACCAATACAGCGCCAAGCGAGAAAAAGAACTATGAAAAACACCCAGGACACAATGGGACTCAAATCCGGGTGTCCTGCGTGCCAGCCCAGTATTCTACCACGGAGCTACGCCGGTGCTTGCGATTCCGCGGCAAGGTGACCCAATAGGCAGGCTTCATACACACTGAATACAGTAAGCTTCTCCGTAATTTAGGTGTGGAACACTCAGGCTCTGCAGAATAAATCTTCACCTTTATTATTGCCTTCAAATATTCAGTTCGTCTTTACATGAATTACGATTTCCTAATCATGTATAGATACCGTCACTGATTCCAGGCGCTTTACTATGTGTGACATATTTTCTTTAATCATGTTCGTTATTACTTTTTCTCGTGAAACATTATAAGTGTACACTCCCGGCGATTGTATGGTTGCAGTTTGTGAGGTTTTACTTCGATAACTTACATTCTAGATGTAGTTTAGTTCCAAATAATATAATGTGGCACTGTATACCCCCACTGATATTATTTAGTATGCGTATCACGTTTTATTCTTCGATATTCTCCTACTATATTTATTTTATTTTTATATGTTCTAACAAGAGGTCCCCTTGGAGTGTTCGTGCTAAGTTACCTCTCCCTGCATACCTCTCTCTATAGGTAACGCCCCGGCCAAATACTCTCAATACACTCATTCCGGAAAAAAAAAAATCACACTATTGTGTATATTGAAGCGTTTAGAAAAGCAAAGCAACAGCCAGGCATCCCACAATGCTAGACGCGTGATGGAGTTATCGAATGGTAGGACTCCATTGAAATAGCGCTAGCATAACTTTTCATTATTGTCAGTTACAGCATAAAATTGCACATAATTCCGTGCAATTGTATTGTAGTTGGTACCGCACTTCACCGAAGAATGACGAAGGATGGCATAGTGAGTACCTGCATAAAAATCATGAGTTTTGGCGTTGTAGGTATCGTGCAAGTGTGCCTGTGGTAGTTACTCAAATAATGTTTTTAAAAAGTCGTGCCCTATCCACGGAATGATTGGTTGATAGTGGGCGAAGCTCGAGAGGGGGAGACAATCGGTCAAATCATAACTCTCCCGCGAAACGTTAGCCCATTACATCATTAGAAGACGTTAGACTGTGCGGTGTAATATACAAAACAAGTGTCCATTCTGTTCTTGCCGTCCATCTGTATGCCTTTTTGTTGGTCTGGGCTGTCACTCACACTAGGTAACTACAAACCGGTCGCAAAAAAACATGCATGAACTCAACCACTGTTGAGGAGATTCACCCCTAAAAGGCTCTGAAAGGCCGGTCTTCCAGCTTTTCCTCTGACTGTTCTACGCGTCTCATGCAGGCCTGGTGGTTTTTGTTTCAAAATACTAAATAGACTGGGCAACTAGAATAGATAAGCATGCGATGAGAAAGTGAGCCTAAACGAATACAAGCCAAGCTGTGGAAATATCCACACCCACACAATTTAAAAGTTGAAAGCGCGTGCAATATATTCAAAGAACTCGAGTCACTTTATATATAATATATATATATATATATATATATATATATATATATATATATATATATATATATATATAATATATATATACACATATATATATATATATATATATACGTAAATTATAAAGAGTCTGGCTTCGGTTGCCGTAGAATTAAGGAAAAATAAGTATATGCCTCTAAAAACAGTTTATGGGTGCGTTTGTTCGGAGAGCGATCGGAGACCGTCTGATGAAGATCAGTCATCCGATCGAACGTCACCAATAAACAGTTTCTTTAGAGGCGTATACTTATTTTTCCTATATTTATATTATTCACCTAAACACTTTCATATACACCCTCCTGTTTAAATTTTCATTTCATATAAACCCAATAGAGTGGCTTGGGGGATAACCGCCGTGGTAGCTCCGTGGTAGACCATCGAAAGCGCGAACGCGTTATTCGAAGGTCGCACGGTCGGTACCTGCCCATGGAAATTTTTCTTGTCACCCACTTTTCTTTCTTCACTTTTACATTACAATTCGGTCTAATAACTTTCCTTATACTTTCCTTGGTACTATTGTCTGTTAGATCTCATTATTATTGTGTCAAAACACCAAAAAAAGGAGCCCTTAAGGTATACACTTCTTTCCTTATTCATTAACGAGGGTCTCGTACTGTCAGACTTGGTGCCTTAGGTAGTACACGAAAGACTATTGGTCAGCTACCAGCTCGTAATAAGTTCACGTGCTACGCGACGTCAAACAGGCTCATGAAGATGTGCCACACTCGCCGCCATGGCTACTAGTGGCGCTGACTGACACTCCCCTGTTTAAATTGACATAGATACTCAATAAAGTGGCTGGCGGGATAGCTGTCGTGGTATCTCAAGTGGCAGAGCATCGAACGCGTTATTCGAAGGTCGCAGGTTTGGATCCCGCCCACGGCAAGTTATCTTTTCACCCACTTTCTTTTTTGTCATTTACATTACAATTCAGCCTAGAAGCTTCCCCTATACCTTCCTTGGCATTATTGTCTTTTAGACCTCATTATTTATGTGTAAACACGAAAAACGAGCCCTTAAGTATACACTTGTTTCCCTTATATATATAATATTATATAATATATATATATATATATATATATATATATATATATATATATATTGTGTGTGTGTGTGTCGTTAGTTTGCACGTTTGCGCTGCAAATATTTCATTATAAAAGCAGCTGATGGTGAAAACGTCGCATAACTTTTTCCGTAGCTGAACCAAAAAAATGAATAAAAGAAAGTGAAGGGTCCATTCTGTTGTTCCTTCGGCACTGCCCATGGTTGAGGATTTCAAGAAAGTATTGTAAGTATTTCAAAAGGAAAGCTGAATGAAGCGTGACTAGCGTTCTTGAAAACTCCTGAGTCTATCACAAGAAATATTTACTTCCTGTAGCTTAGAAGCTACTCAGTGCCTTGATTGACACAAGCACATTGTTTTTGTTTAAATGGAGGACAGTCTCTAAGTGTCTCTATTGCCAAATGTACTTTGAAACGTACTTACCCGATCTCAATACGCACCTCACAGTATATTTCGATAAGCTAATGCGCAGTCATTCGCTACATTTTATGCTGACTACAGGCTCTAAACGCGATAAAGGAATTTACGTGAGCCTTGTCAATGTCTCTCCTGAAAGTAGAGTAGCGACTGTACTGCCTGTGTAGTGCTGATGTCAGCGTTACTCTCTCTAGCCTTGTTTGCTTTTTATTTGGCTGTAACTACCAATGCGATCATTTATTCATCCTAAATTACTCATATATATTTTTCTTATCCTTTAGCTACTGAATAGCTAAGCATAGCTTCTAAGTAGGGTGACCCCCTTAACTGCATTTGACTTGAGGCAGTTTTATGTAGCTACTTTTGGCAAAACGCGTCAGTATTGAAGCGCCAGTGCCAGATATCACATAAATGTTTCACAGATGTTATTACGATCACATTTGATGATAGTATAGACTAACCGCAAGCGTGATTTATCATTTAGGATTTGAGAATTTCCAACTCATTAGGAAGTTCGACCTCTCGGAATTGACCGAGAAGTTATTTCATAATGCAGATAACAGGAGAGAAGTACAACAATAGTTAAATGTTTTAAACTACGAAGGAAACCTACGAAAAAACGTGGCGTGAGGAACGGAAAGGGCACTTTGAGATATTGATCCCCAATCTGGTGCGACGGGAAGGCTTCCTTCACCCCAAGAAAACCCAGCCACAGAAGGTCATAGCCCCCGCACTGCCACCCTCTCCCCGGCGTCGAGCAAGGCGAAGTGCAGACC
>NW_023611620.1:0-82148 GCF_013339725.1 Rhipicephalus microplus
AAGCAAGAGTATGAGTAATAGTAAAAACAGCTTTCCAGAATAAACAAGTAGATCTATCCACTGCTGATTCGGAATCAACTTGTATGCTAACTTTAGAGCAGTAACAGTTTAAAAATGCACTGATGAAATTATAAATACGAAGCATTTATTAACAAACTTTGGTGACATTGAGCATATCTGTCTATCTATCTAGCTAGTTACGTTTGTGTGCTTTCTTGGTCGCCCCCTAACTTGGCAGGGACCAAAATTAGCATGGGAGGGTAAGATGGTTTCGCAAAATGACGCGCTAGTGAAGACATGAATATTCTCACAATCCCGTCGCGTACCTCGTCAAACACGTCGCGCCAAACAGTGGCACATACTCATGGGCCGGTATGTGCCGCTGGTAAGCCGGTTTCTGCCAAAGGTGATGGATTGATTTGTGTGGTTTAACGTTCCAAAACCACTATATGATTATGAGAGATGCCGTATTGGAGGGCTCCGGAAATTTAGAACAACTAGGGTTCTTTAACGTGCACCCGAAACTGAGCACACAGGCCTAAAACAATTCCGCCTCCATCGGAATTGCAGCCGCCGCCGCCGGATTTGATCCCGCGACCGGCGGGTCAGTAGCCCAGTACCTTAGCCACTAGACCACCGCGGCGGGGCCAAAGGTGATGGAAACTTGGTATCTACCCAGGAACGACGATAACACACATGGGTAATTTTAATGCTGATAATTTGATTGATATGTGGGGTTTAACGTCCCAAAACCACCACATGATTATGAGAGACGCCGTAGCAGAGGGCTCTGGAAATTTCGACCACCTGGGGTTCTTTACCGTTGGGCAATTTTAAGGTGTGAGTGATTAGCAATACGCGACATCAGTAGCGTCGACCCATGAAGGAGTGGAATAAATATCAGTGTCAAGAAAAACCTCACATAAGCAGCGCTGTCCACCCGACGCATGCAAATCATAAATGTCAGGGTCCCAGCAGGAACCGAACCCAAGCATTCTGCGTGGCAGTCAAGCATTCTAGCACA
Source organism: Rhipicephalus microplus (assembly GCF_013339725.1). Classification (NCBI taxonomy): domain Eukaryota; kingdom Metazoa; phylum Arthropoda; class Arachnida; order Ixodida; family Ixodidae; genus Rhipicephalus; species Rhipicephalus microplus. Next base: position 1,025 of record NW_023611620.1, read on the forward strand.
GAGCTACGCCAGGTCTCGGAACTACTTTCTGTATGGGCGCTAATCTTCGAGAAACGTCAATTGTAGTTGCAGTGCTGCCTACCCAATTTTAAAACATTACATATGTACTCCTTTAATACAGCCGTCACGTCGGGTTAACGACAATTGTGGTGAGGTGCCACGCACTGAAATTGATTCATGTAGCAGTGTCAAGGGCCAGCATCTTTCCGAGCATCAGCGCTCCATATCAGCTTATGGTGTTGCTAAAACACATTTCCAGCTGACACCGTTGTGCAAGTGAAAAACTGGTTATACAAACATCTGCAACTCCTCAACATATGTCTCTGCATATAACATTTTACATACCTTTAACGTCATTTCAACGCGTCGCTCATGGGAAAAAACGCAACACGGCCACCTTTCACTCCGCGTGTTTCGCATAAAGCTGAGTCCCCACATACGTGAGATGTGCTAAGTTTTTTTGTGATCCGCGTTGCAGCAAAACTTGTGTTGTTGCGATTATGCAGCTATCAAACATTGGCAGAACCCACGTACAGTGGGAATTGAATAATATGCGAAGCCACGAATTAGAAATAAGGATATGTCACTTTAAAATTAGCGCCACATTACGAGGTTGAGGTAATGATGCCGCCCAGGACTTCCGTGACATGATTATCATGTTTGGATGTGTCAAATACCTTCCCCATCTATTCACGTCACGTGATATAAAATTCAGTATATGGGGAGCTAGCGAAACGGCCATGAGCACGCTATGCGCGTGGTACGCTGTCATGTTCTTACATGACACGCGCGTCAGGATTGTTACCTTTGCACCAGTCATATATTTAGTCATTCATTGACGTCACGTAACACCCACTTTGTTTTATGTAGAGCCAGCAAAACGGCCGCGAGCGCATCTTGAAGGGCTCAATATACTCCAATGTAGCGTTCACGCGCACGCACGCTGGGCATAGCGACGCAACTTTAGTAAAGTGCGAACAATCTATAGTCTAATGGCAGGCGCGACGAGCGTCTGTCAGTGCGGGCCGACGGACACCAGCACGAAATGCCACATGCTGAATTCCACGCTGATGCGTTTTTCAGGCAATAATGCGTCTCTCCCTTTTCGTGATGGAGGGACGCCGAATGCGCTGAAACGCGCATGCATCAAAGCAACGCAGCGCGGCGCGCGCCTGCAAATATAAGGCAAGTTCGGTGACTGGCGTGGCATCGCCAGCATGATGCGACAAAATGAACGCCGGCGAGCACGCGCACCGAGTCACGTCGAAATCTATTGGCGCCTTGACTGTGGCTTGTAGTCATGTTCTCCCATGACACGCATCTCATGATTATTATGTTCGCACCAGCAACATACTTTCGTCATCTATTGGCGTCCCGTAATACCAAATTTCACACATGTGAAGCTAGCGGAATGGCCGTGAGCGCATGATCAGTGTGGCATGAAGTCATGTTGTTACATTACACGCATGTCGAGATTATCATGCTTGGATGTGTCATTTACCTATGTCCACCGTTCACGTCACGTTATAACGAGTTTGGTACATGTGAAGCTAGCAGAACGGCCACGAGCGCATCATGAGTGGAGCATGTATTTATGTTGTTACATGACACGCAACTCATGAATATCATGTTTGCACCAGTCACATACCTTCGTCATCCATTCACGAATCCTACTCCAAATTTGGTATATGTGACGCCATAGAAACGGCTGCAAGCGCAACATGGGCGTGGCATTTAGTCACGTTGTTACATGCACGCATGTAATTATCTGCGAGTAAGGGTCAGTCGTTTAGGTTAGCCATGCAGTCATGTCACGCCTTACCAGTTTCGCAACATTGCATGTGACCAAAACCACCGCAAGAGCAGCAAGACCTAGGAATGTAAGCCATGGCATTCATGACATACATGTGATGATTTTCATGTTATGACTCGTCGCCCGTGCTCGTCACACAGTCATGTTATAGCAGACCATGCTTGGTGTCGATACCATTTAGAAAACGGCCAGAAGAGCTAAAGGTGTAGGCGTATAGATAGATAGATAGATAGATAGATAGATAGATAGATAGATAGATAGATAGATAGATAGATAGATAGATAGATGAACTCAAAGTCACCGAATTTTGGTTTTAAGATACTTCGCAATTAAAATGCTATAAGGATCAGTAGTATCGACATCAACCATCATAGATACTCTAGGACTAAAGTTTTAGAAAGCATAATCCAAAGCAGTGTTAGAGCAACGCTCATTGCTATCTAGTCTACGAATCATTAGGGCACAATAACCCGTACTCTAGAAGGCAATAAAAATAGACATTGGTAGTATTTGAGAATCTAATAGCTTCACGTTGATATCACCTACCAACAACATATTTTGTTCTGCATTGATAGAGGATTGAAACTGATCTCAAGAATCGATGAAAAATGGGTGAGGAAGAAGGTGAGCAATACACGCTAGCGATTTTTAATTTTTTGTTATATATAAGTTCGGCTACTGTATTTTATTTGAACTGATTCGCAACACGTATTGGCAAAAGAAATATTCAATTGCGAATATAATTATTGCCAGAAGAAATAAAATTGCTGGACCAACATGGCTGTCAGAAGTATAGTGACAGTACTCAGATTTGTACGATGTAACCCACATAGATCATCATCGACATCCGTAAGCCAGGCTTCTGATATATATATATATATATATATATATATATATATATAAGAAACTCTGGTAGCGTGAATAAAAGTAATAATGATGTCGTAATTCTTTTCTTAGCTATTACTTCTTCGCAACCAGTTGGTGGAGTAGCTACCCGCTACTCCGGATACTCGCACCACACTTCTCTCTTTCCTCACAGTCCTCTTATACGTGCAACGGTCGACTGCATGTCCAGTGAAGCAGTTTTCAGCTTATTTATTTGGGATGAAAGTAGCACAAAACCAATCCGCCACCCGTGTTCCTGCGTTTCAATGAAGGTTTTTTCTAGTCAATGCTACTTCGAGTTTCGCTTCAAACCGTTCTTCCAGCACCCGTGTCGACGCCTGTTTCAACCGGGTTAACGCTGTGCGCACCGCTGCTGCTTCGCATTCCTTCAGCATTTGCTTTGGAAAAATGACACATAATCATTTCAATCACAAGATAGTGTCCGACTACTTTTTAGGCCGAAGCGAAAGATCGTGCGTCCTCAAAAAAAGTTGCAAAACAGAAATCAATAAATGTGATTTATATTATCAAAGAACCCAACACACTCGATTCTAACGATAACTAGCACACATTCATTATTAAGCGTGACTAAGCAGACAAGTAAATTGTACTTACATTAAGCAGGCCTATTTACAAAATGTACACAAAAATTTGAGAGATCTCAGTAACCGTATTGCCGTTGAAATTCTAAGAATGAATGCTTTTCTATTGATCACATAATATGCAAACAGTGGCCTGTAGTACCCAGCATATACAAGGCGAAATAGGGTGCGAGAATGAACATCAGGAAGTTGAGTAATGATTGCGTTTTTTATGTTATATAACAATCATACTGTCACGTGCTACAAAATGTCTTAAGCAAAAAAATACTGAGCTGGCGGAGAGAAAAGTGAGCCTGGCAAGATGAACTTCCAAACAACTTGCGAGAGTCGGCACCATTCCAGAACCGCCGAGCCGTAGCATAACTTGGGTATTGAACCGTACTGTACCTCGCACACAACTGTACCTGATAATAAGTGGTAATATTCCCCGTTTATTAGTGAAAAGTGACGTGGGAAAAACACCTGGGAGAGCACGCACATACACACAGCTTTGCGGCAAAGGTTAAGAAATGAACGTGATATCAACAAATTGGAAGGTCACGCGCACAATGGCTAGCAGATAAAAACGTCAACCGCGTTTCTCACGCACAAGTAACGCAGGAAACATACTTACAAATATAGATGAACGCGAATAATCGTCTCAGTTTCTACTTCACTGTGCAAGAACAGCGCACAGTTATCGCAATCAGAGACCGTGGAACCATTGCAGAATTGTTTGTGTGCCCGGTAACTATGAGAGAATCGTTGCGGGGAAAGGCAAACGCCAGCCAACACGTACCATCTTCCCCATCACGAGATAAGGGCGTGCAAGTAATCGTCTACATCTCCTCTCAGCGGGGCAAGATACGCCTAAAAGATGATAGTGCGTGCTATCGCATTATGAACTCGGTCGTGATGATGTGGCGACGCGCGCTCATTGCACCTTTTTGCTGCTAAATGCATGTAACCATCGGTAAGTGGCAGATAGTAATAGCATTCCGTGTAAGCGTTGAAGTCCGTGTTTCTTCGGGGCTCAGCAGTTGACGCCGCGCACTCACATTTCATCGGTTCCACGTTCGATGCGCGTGCCGGAGCCTTTCGCTGGATTTTCGGCTTTCCTGATTTTCATATATATTATATATATATATATATATTTTGTGGCGAAGCCTTCGAACAGTGGGTCGTCCACTTCAGCGCCTTGTAGTGGGTCGTCCTTTTCGCAAAAAAAAAAGAGCAGCTCGTGCAGAAAGTCGGTACCCACATTGACTGTCGCTGTCAAGCATCATCGACAAGTGTCCGCCAATAAACGTCTCAACAATTTGGTGGAGAGTTCTGTGCCCTTCTAACATCTCCGGTTAGCATTCGATGCCCTTGGAGCTTCGATCTCGTACCGTGCCTTTTACCATGCACCAAGACGCCGCTCAGCAAACGCTTCCTCTTGCGCCGACGCCATGTTCCTGTGTCCTCCGCATCCGCGACCCTCCTATCTTCACCGGCGCGGATGGCACCGACGTCGAGGACTGACTCGCTATGTACGAACGCGTCAGCGTCCCCAATCATTGGAACGAGGCAGGTAAACTCGGCAACCTGGTTTTCTACCTCGCGGGTGTGGCCGGCATGCGGTACAACAACCACGCATCCGATTTCCCCTCTTGGTCCGCTTTTAAAACCACCATCGTCGACGTGCTCGGCCGTCCTGCCGTTCGCTAGCTGCAAGCCGAAAAGTGGTTACGTGAACGAGCACAGCAGACCGGTGAGTCCTTCACAAGTTAAATAAAGGACATCTTTGACTTGTGCAAGAAAGTGGATGCGAGCATATCAGAGGCTGACAGAATTGCCCATGTTCTAAAAGGCATCGCCGACAATGCCTTCACCATGCTCCTGGCCAAGAACCGTTGCACTGTCGCAGAGATCATTACACATACCAAAGTTACGAGGAGCTGCGGCGGCAGCGCTCGATGACCCGTCGACAACACTCACGTGACTCTGATCTCTCGGCCTTGTCAACAGTTCCTGACCACACCACCTTGCTCACTGAAATCAAGTCATTCGTGCGTGAGGAAGTTGCCCGCCAGGTCTCTTTACTGGATTTTGCCTCCCCGCAACGTGCTCAACAGCCGTCAAGCACACTTCTGCCTCCCCTCCGCCAAGCCATTCAGCAGGAAATCGCGGAGGTCGTTCGTGAATACCACCAGCCGCCTTCAGTATCTACACCAGACAGTTACGCCCAAGTTGTCGCCAGGCCACCCCAACTGATTCCTGTGACTGGCCCCCTTGGTTACACCGAAACCATCGCCAGGCCCCACGCCTTTGGAGAAACTGTGCCGCCTACATATGCCGACGTCATCCGCGTGCCCCGTGTGCCACCCACTATGCAGTTATATCAGCAGCCGGCTCGCCCATTGTGTTCTGCGACATGGATGGGACCCGCGAACTGATGGCGCACTGCTGACAATTGCCCCATCTGCTTTGCTTGTGGTTGCGTTGGTCGCGTAGCACGCTATTGCAATTGTGTGCAACAACCGCAGGTCACCTCCAATTTTCCGAGCCAATCGAACCGCTTTTATGACCAACCGCCGCATATGTCACCGTCGTCCCGCCCTGCTCCTTCTACCCGCCGTTAACATTCTCCGCGACGTCGCTCACTGTCGCCAATGCGGCCACGTCCACTAGAGGGTGACCAGCAAAACTAGTCGTCACAGTCCTCGAGGCAAGGGCTGCGACGCTGTCGAACGGCGGAAGCCCTCAGAAAAGCCCATTGAACGTGATAGACGTGCTTGTAGATGGGGTTCGTGCATCTGCCCTTGTAGCTACTGGAGCCGCCGTATGCGTCATGGACGCAAAACTTAGCCGATTATTGCGCAAAGTCACCACGCCACTTTCCGGGCTATCCCTCCGTACAGCCAGCGCCCAAAGCATTCACCCCACAGCAATGTTTACAGCCCGCCTCGTCATTCAGGACGTGATGTATGCCGTCGAATTCATCATAATTCCTTCATGCTCTCACGACGTCATCCTAGGATGAGATTTTCTCTCCCGCCACGACGCCTTTATTCATTGCGCACCAGCAGAAATAGAGCAGACACATTTCTCTTCTTTGACGCCGGCCGACAGTCCATCTGCTGCAAGCAAGTAACTCGTCAGGGATGACGCGCAAGTGCCTTCAAACTCGTCCGTGGCGGTGGCGGTCTACTGCGCAAGTCTTTCCGACACCGCTGCACTTCTCTCGCCATCTCATCGTGTTTTCACATGAAAAGGCTTGCTGGTTCCTTTCGCGACCGTGCAAGTCACTCACAGCAGCACCACTATTTTTGTTCTGAACTCATCCCCGCACAGTGTTACGTTGGTGCGAGGGGCATGTCTCGGCAGCGTGGAACCCATCGAAGACGCACAAGTCATGGATCAACCTGATGGCACGCACTGCCGAAGTTACAATACGCTTAGTGCTGTTTCTACATCTGTTTCATCATTCGCTGATGTATTCGGTCCTTCCATTGCCGACAACCATACGCTGTTCCAGCGCTCCCAGCTTCTGGTCCTGTTGGAATAATTCCGCTCTTCTTTCGATGTCGCTCAACCTTCTCTCGGTCACACATCCACTGTTACACATCGCATCGACACAGGTGCACAAGCACCACTACGGCAACGTCCATATCGCGTATCTCCCACAGAACGCCGTGTAATCAACGAGCAAGTGGACGACATGCTTCGCCGCGAAGTTATTCGACCCTCTACCAGCCCCTGGGCGTCTCCTGTCGTTCTCGTCGCGAAGAAGGACGATTTTGTGTGGTTCTGTGTGGACTACCGACGCCTCAAGATCATTCGAAAGGACGTGTACCCACTACCACGTGTACATGACGCAATCGACAGCCTGAAAGGAGTCGAATTCTTTTCATCTCTCGATTGGCGCTCAGGGTACTGGCAAGTACCTATGGCTGAGGACGCTCGACTAAAGACCGCTTTTGTCACTTCCGACGGCTTGTACGAATTCAATGTCATGCCGTTTAGGCCGTGCAATGCGCCCGCCACAAAAGAGCGCATGATGGATACGGTTCTACGTGACCTGAAATGGCACACGTACGTGCCTGTGCTACCTCGATGACGTCATCGTTTTTGCTCCGGGCTTCTCCATGCATCTTCAACGCCTGCGGCATGTTTTAACGCGTCTGAGTGACGCCAGTGTGCAACTCAACCTAAAGAAGTGCCGATTTGCAGCTCGGCAGTTGACAATACTCGGCTACGTCGTGTTCAAGGACGGAATCTTTCCGATCCAGCCAAGCTTCGGGCCGTGACCGAGTTCCCCAAGCCAACATCCATCAAGCAACTGCGCAGTTTCGTAGGACTATGTTCCTACTTTCGGCGCTTCATCCGAAACTTCGCGTCTATCGTATCGCAGCTGTCGAAGCTTCTCGGAATTAACAGGCCTCTCCAATTGTGTTTATCACAGTGTGACAACGCATTCAGAACTCTCCGTCGTTTGTTGACGTCGCCTCCCATACTCCGCCACTACGACCCTACGGCCCCTACAGAGGTACACACGGACGCTAGTGGTGTCGGTCTCGGCGCTGTCCTTAAGCAGCGCAAACCAGGGTTCCCGGAATATGTCGTGGCGTATGCAAGCCGTACGCCTTCCATTGTTTCCTGGTCACCCTCTAGTGGACGTGGCCGCATCGGCGACAGTGAGCGACGTCGCGGAGAATGTGAACGGCGGGTAGATGGAGTGGGGCGGGACGACGGTGACATAGGTGGCGGTTGGTCATAAAAGCGGCTTGATTGGCTGGGAAAATTGGAGGTGACCTGTGGTTGCTGCACACGATTGCAATAGCGTGCTACGTGACCGACGCAACCACAAGCAAAGCAGATGGGGCGATTGTCAGCAGTGCGCCATCGGTTCGCGGGTCCCATCCATGTCGCAGAACGCAATGGGCGAGCTGGCTGCTGATATAACTGCATAGTGGGCGGCACACGGGGCACGCGGATGACGTCGGCATATGTAGGTGGCACAGTTTCTCCGAAGGCGTGGGGCCTGGTGATGGTTTCGGTGTAACCAACGGGGCCAGTCACAGGAATCGGTGTGGGTGGCCTGGCGACAACTTGGGCGTAACTGAGTGGTGTACAAAAGCGGAGACTAATTACACCATCACTGAGAAAGAATGTCTGCCAATCGTCTGGGTCCTTACCAAGTTCCGACCTTATTTGTATGGTCGCCCATTTGATGTAGTCACCGACCATCGTGCACTATGCTGGTTGTCGTCATTGAAAGATCTCTCAGGCCGTCTCGCCCGAAGGGCACTTCGCCTGCTAGACTACGACATCCGCGTGCTGTACCGCAACGGAAGGCAACATGCTGACGCTGATGCCCTGTCGTGCTCTCCCTTGTCTGACGACGATGCCCACGACTCAGCGTCTCACCTTGCCGTTTCTTCCATTAGCATTCATGCATTTTCTACAGAACAGCGCAACGATCAATGGATTGTTTAACTCATAGACTTGCTGACTGATCCATGCACTCCATCTACTCGCGCGTTGCGTCGTCAAACCCACCATTTCGCCGTCCGCGATGACCTCCTTCACCGACGCAATTACAACGGTGACGGCCGCCAGTGGCTACTAGTCATACCTTCAGTGTACGCTCTGACATATGCGAATTCTTTCACTCCGATCCGCAATGTGCGCGCTCCGGGGTATCGAAGACTTACCAACGCATTCGCCAACGGTACTTTTGGCGTGGGATGTACCGCTACGTGCAGAAATTCGTTCGCTCCTGCATAGAATGTCAGTGCCGCAAAACTCCAACGCACCTGTCGCCTGTAGGTCTGCAGCCTCTACCTTGCCCTGCAAGGCCGTTTGAGCACGTTGGCATCGATTTGTATGGGCCACTTCCACTAACGTCAGCTGGTAACCGCTGGACCTTTGTTGCTGTGGACCACCTCACGCAAGACGCCGAAACTGCCGCTCTCCCCGCGGCTACAGCGAGCGATGTGGCCTCCTTCCTGCTCCAACGATTCATGCTGCGACTCAGTCCACCTCAGGAACCGCTCAGTGATCGAGGCCGCGTCTTCCTGTCTGAAGTCGTTGAAGCCATTCTCAAGGAGTGCAACGTCGTTCACCGAAGAACTGCTGCTTACCATCCGCAGACGAATGGCCTCACTGAACGCTTCAACCGTACGCTCGGCGACATACTCTCCAAATACGTCGCAGCCGATCACACAAATTGGGATTCCATTCTACCCTTCGTCACTTAAGCATATAATACCGCCCCTCAGAGCATTACTGGCTTTTCACCTTTCTTTTTATTATATGGAAGGCACCTGTCGCACACAATCGACACTATACTTCCGTACAAGCCAGATCCGTCCGAGTGGGTGCCTATTTCTGCTACAGCCAAGCTTGCTGAAGAGTGTCGAGAGCCTGCAAAGACCTTTCCAGCGCATGATCAAGAGCGGCAAAAAGGCATTCGCGCGGACACCAGCACTACTGCGCCCACGTTCCTCCCTGGAGTGCTCGTCTGGCTCTCGATCCCTACCACTTCAACTGGCCTATCTTCAAAATTATTGCCCAAATACGAAGGCACCTACCGTGTCGTCGAACGCACTTCCCCTGTAGATTACTTGATCGAGCCCATCGAACCATCTTAGTACATGCGCCGTCGAGAGCGCAACATTGTCAACGTGGAGTGCCTCAAAGCCTACCACGACCCGCTCATAGCAACCAGCTGTTAGGTCGCCAGGCAGCTCCCTCTTCGTACCCGGGGTAGTTGTGGCGAAGCCTTCGAACAGTGAGTCGTCCTCTCCAGCGCCTTCTAGTGGGTCGCCCTTTTAGCAAAAAGAAGGGCAGCTCGTGCAGAGAGTCGGTACCCGCATTGACTGTTACTATCAAGCATCATCGACAAGTGTCCGCCAACAAACCTCTCAACAATATATATATATATATATATATATATATATATATATATATATATATATATATATATATATATATATATTACGACGTGATTCTGGGATGAAGGGTGCGCTCTCACTTGCCATCTCAGCTTAGACTCTTAGGCTTGGCGTCATGCAAAGATATCACAACTGTCACTTCGTTTTTCGGTGTGCCCTCCCGTTCCATTTTGGTGGAAAGTGCTTGGTTGCAAGGCCCAACGGAGCTTCGCAGTGGACGCCAAGTTACCGGTTCCAACATGTCTATCGACAGGGCTGCTGCGCCAACAGTCATTCCTCGCACATCGACAGCTACCACCTCACCTGTGGTCATTGTGACCACTCCACCCCGCGATCCTGGCAACTTTTCGGGCACTGACGGCGAAGACGTTGATGAGTAGCTTCCACTCTACGAGCTCCTGAGTGAAAACCACAGGTGGGGCCCAACCTTGATGCTGGCAAACCTAATCTCTTACTCGAAAGGTGCGGCCAAGACTTAGTTCAACCACAACGCGGAAGAGTTCACCAGCTAGGACGTCCGTAAGACGAAGTCGCACGAGTTGTTCGGCCAATCTGCGGAGTGCACGCAGGCCGTTAAGAAAGAACCTGGTAACCGCGTCCAGACATCCACGGAGTCTTACCTGGCCTATATTCAAGGTGTCTTGACCCTCTGCCTTTAGGCTGATACCACCATGCCGGAAGCCGACAAGGTTGCGCACGTACTCAAAGGCATCGCTGAAGATGGATTTGCCTCCTTGTGTTTAAAGGTTGTTCGGCAGTTCAAGACGTCATTAAGGAGGGCCGACGCTTTAAAGAGGCTAAAAGCCGTCGCATTGCCCACCGCTTCACCCGTTTTCCTAACACCGCTGCGACATCAACTTGCGAGAACTTCCGTTTTGAGACCCAGCACAATTCACCTTCTGCTGACATTACGATGGTCGTCCGACGTGAAATCGAAGCAATGTCACCAGCGCCGTTGAGGGTCCAAACGCCGAATGAGCTTCAGCCCATCATATCCCACATACAGAGCGTTGCGCGCCAAGAATTGGGAAACGTGAAGCTTCAGACGATCTGTTCTGTGCACCGACCGGATCTCCATCCACCTACCTTGAACACCCATCAGCACTACCAGCGTCTTGCTCTGCGTAACCGAGATCCGAACGCAATTAGGACGCCTGGCCAAAGGCCAATTCGCTTCTGGTGCGAACAAGTGGGACACACTTCACGTCATTGTAGAAGCACATGGACCTTGCTCTCACACACAAGCCCAAGCTTCCCGAACTTCGACGCATCAGCCTGCTCTTCTGGCCAAGAACCACCCTGACATGATGGCTCAACTCACTATGACATTACTGACACGACCAATTCCCAGTACAGCCGCTCGCCTTCACAGCGACGTAAATTCTCCCGGTCTTCTCCGCCACCTCGTTTCCCATCCCCGTCCTTCGCCCGACGGTTTCCTTCGGGAAACTAACTGGTGCTGCTCCTGGAGGTGACGCTGCTGCTACGACTTGCCCTACAATTTCTCTGTTGACCCTCCCGACCAACCGGAACTTGTTTGATGTAAAATGGGATGGTTTATTTTTTAAAGCTTTAGTCGACATGGTCGCCAAAATTTCTGTTATGAGCTCGCACATTCGTGACCACTTAAAGAAAGTCTTGACTCCAGCCCCTTTACGCTGTGTTCGTGTTGCTGACGGCAGTGCAGCTGCCGTCGTTGGTGTCTGCACAGCACGCGTTAGCACAGCCGGCCATGAAACCGCCATCTTCTTCACTGTTCTCACCAAGTGCACCAACGATGTTATCTTCGGTCTAGACTTTTTGTCCGCCCATTCGGCCTCATTGACTCTTCAGCTTGCACGGTTCGACTTGACCTGCCCTGTACGACTGATACGCCCAGTCCACCCCAATTTCGTCTCTGCTCTTCTGAAAATGTCCATTTGTCACCGCAAACAGTTCCCTGCATTACCGTAACAGTGTCGCCACGTGTACCTAATGGAAACTACGTGCTCACGCCCATTACATTCGTCATTCTGACTCACAGTGTTACATTTATGCACAATGTTACCACGTTACGGTAAAACCGTGTTTGCATTCCTTTGCTGAACTTTGCTTTGTGTCCGCAAGTGCTTCCGTGTGGAATAGTCCTGTCCACGTTGACACCTTCCGAGGATTGCGTCATCTCAGCTTTGTACCCAACTGCACGCAAGCTGTTCTTCAAGCGAGAGTTCATCTCCTAATGTAAAAAATTGATCGCGGTGAACCTTTTGCCGCATCAAACTGACCGCTCTGTCCCGTCCTGGAATCGTACTTGGACGTATTCAACTGGTAACCGTCTGCTTGGCCAAACCAGCCTTATGAAGCACCGCATTGACACCGGCGGCGACATTACATTCCAGCACCGTTCCAGACAGGTGACTGCAGCGCCAAGGCGAGCCATGGGGTGAACTAATACGAGTGGCCCCGCCCTAGGTGCTTTTGTCACGACCGCGCGTGGTCTAGGTGTCAAATTGCGTGAGCATCGCACTTTAGTCCCTAGCGGTGCGCCCATGCTGGCAGGAGCGGTGCGGTTATGAAAAGGCACTGCTGGCTGCATTATGTGTGCGTCAGCGCTTCCTATATTTCGGTGTTGTGCGGCGGTTTGTAATATTGCGATAATATTTCTTGCGAATATGGTGATGCTTAAGTTCTGATCGTTCTGTATGGACGTTAGTACTGAATGCGTGGTGTACTCTGATGCGCTTTAGGGAACGCTGTCACACGAATACTTGATGCATGGGGTCGCGCTGCGCTGTATTTGATCCGGACCGTGTAGCGGTGACTAATACCGGTTTCTCTTAAAAATTTTGATCACGCGCAACAACTGTGTCGCTTCTGCGCTGTACAGCATCGAGTTTGGCGCAGATGCCCCTTACGGCGAACACAAGTGTCTGTGTGACACCAGTGGTATGAATATCGCATTATTTCCACTACTCGCACAGGTATTCCAAGTAGCATAGAGAAAAAAAAGCTGTGACTGCAACATCCCCTGTCGGTGATCACACGTCAATGCTTATACCAAGTTAACCCGTTCAGTTCTGTACACTTCTGTGGCCTCTTTTTTTTTAGCTGTTGCTTACATGACAAAGCAAGAAAAAAGCAGTCTACCAATTACATCAAAATTACGCAGAAACGGTGCATCATACTTAGGCAAGTCTCTAGAAAATATAAAACGCCTGGAAAGAAGCCCACGTACATGTTAGGTCTTCCAAACAAGCTTATTGCTCATGCTTTTGGCAAACTTTGTTGTTAGGGTTCTGCTGACAGGAGCCACAGTGGACCACCACATTATACATATATAGTAAGATTGTGTGTCAAGTGGTCACCTGTAAATTGCGGTCTGCATAAAAAGTGAGTGCTTTGCATTCAGCGCAACTTTGGCATGCTGATTTTTTGCTTAACACCTAAATATATACCTCGTCGTACATTGAGTGTGGCATCATCATCAGCCTGACTACGCCCCCTGCAGAGCAAAGGCATCTCCCATGATCTGCCAATCAACCTGGTATTGTGCTTTTCATTGCCATGTTATGCCTGCAAACTTTTTATTCTCATGGACCCATCTAACTTTCTGTCTCTCTTTCATGCGTTTGCCTCCTCTGGGAATCCAGTCAGTTGCTCTTAATGACCAGCGCTTGTCCTGCTTACGCTCAATGTGCCTGGCCCATGTCCACTTCCTATTCTTGATTACAACTATGATGTCCTGAACCCTGGTTTGTTCGATGACCCACTCTACTCTCTTCTTTTCTTTTCAAGTTATGCCTATCATTTTCCTTTCCTTCGCTCACTGGGTCATTCTCAATTTAAGCTCAACCCTCTTTTTAAGCCTCCAGGTTTCTGCTCCGTAGATAAATACTGGCAAGATGCTGTTGTTATATACCTTCCTCTTGAGGGTTAGTGGCAGATTACCATTCATGATTAGAGAATGCTTGCTGAATGTAATCAACCCCATCTTTAGTCTTCTAGTTACTTCACTTTCATGTTTCGGCTTCGCGGCTCCTACCTGTCCTAAGTAGACATATTCCTTTACAACTTCCAGCGTCTCTCCACCTATCGCAAAGTGCTGTTTTCAGACGAGACTGTAGCACATTACTTTTTTTTTGTGGACATTCATTTTCAGACCTACATTTCTGCTTTCCATGTTCAGTTCTGTAATCGTAAGCTGTAATTTATCTCCTAAGTTACTCATCGAGGCAATGTCTTCAGCAAATCGCAGGTTACTAAGATACTTTCTATTAACTCTTATTTCTAACTCTTCCCAAGCTAGGGTCCTTAAAACCTCTTGTAAACACGTGATGAATAGCACTGGAGAGATGGTATCTCTCTGCCTTACACCCTTCTTTGTTGGAATTCTGCCGCTTTCTTTATGGTGGCTGTGCATCTAGTGTAGATTTTTTCCAGTATGTTTATGTAGCGTTCTTCAATGCACTGATTCAGTAGTGCCTGCATTGCTGCTGACGTCTTGACTGAGTCAAATACCTTCTCGTACTCTATGAAAGCTATGTTTAGGTGTTGATTGTATGTGAAGGTGTTGTTTGATATTTCTATGGCACACGATAACGTTAACGTTATGGTACATTTCACAGTACAGTTGAGTGTGGGGTATTTCGGTTGGGGCATCTTTTTTTCTTGATCTAGCAGTAATTTATTTTAAGCAAAAAATAACAGTTATGGTCTTGTTGCTTTTCCACTTCGTAGTGCAAATTATTTCATAAAAGATCACATCTCATACATTCATAAAAAGACCAAGGCAGCGGAGGGGCTTGACACTTGGTTCGTGCACCAACATATTGCAATTTTCAACTGCACTTTAAAGACCACTGCTTGGTATCCTTAATGCACAATAAATTCTATTGTGGCAACATTTGTCTGTGTAAACTTTTCGTTGTGAAAACATGCTCAGACGATCGACAACAGTTGGTCTCTTAGTTTTTAAAAAGCACTCAAATGGTACTTTATGCCTACTGAGTATAGCACAGCGTAATAGTATTTGTCTGAAATATGTGGTCAATAGGCACGAAACTTCCGCTGCTGCACTTAAAGCAAGTTATTTGCAGTAAATAAAAGCTGGGAGCACTTGATCACACCACTATTGAAAGTCTGTCACCATGTACAGATCTTTTGTACTTGCATAAGTTTCTGTGCTTTCAGGCTCATGCACAGCAGAGCAGAAGGAACCTACGTTGCTCTTCATTAAAAGCACAAAAAAAATTTTATTTATCTTGTCCAGCCATACATTTCCACTAGGAAGTTTGTCTCGTTAGAGTTAGTTGAGAAGGTGAAAGTACTCATGATCTTAAGATGCTATAACATCCCCTGAGGAGGCTTTGGTGCTCAAAAAGAAAATGCTTTTTTAGCAGAAAAACCAAGGCAAGGCTCCTCTTCATTGCGATTTAAAAAGCCTTTGCATGTCTTTGGCAATAGAGTTTTAACGCCCTTCGCTTACGCCAAGGAAAGTCAACTGTTTTTTTAGGTCTTAAGCTCTTTTGCTGGCCTCCGAACAATGTTATACATAGCTTTATTTTTACTTTTCGTATAGCTTCTTTCCTATCCTTTTATAACAAACTGCTAATACCTGGACATTCAAAATGTCTAGAAATTCAAATACTTCTGAAGTCAACATTGTCACAAAGTATTCGGATTTTCTTCAGCGTGTCAGGATGTTGTCATAACATATTGAACTTCACTGCAATGAGTAGAGTATTTTGCTGTTATTTAACAGGTTCTCTTGCAATTGCTATGCATTTGCAGAGATTGTCAAACACATCACAAATGATTTAATAACAGATGCCTCAACATATTAACAGAAAACTTGTTCAATTCAAATGTGATGTTTTATTGTATCTCATGAAGAGAGTTACATCATTTAGTAAAAGCATTGCTAGTGATCTTCATAGTCATAGAAATAATTGAATTGAAGTAATTATTATTGAGGTTCTACTTTGTTGCAGTTACATGTAGTAGCACCATATTTATCCTCTTCTTTATGCCTCTGCATTTCATTATAGACATTGAAACTAACCAGAAGTGTCGTATTATTATTGCCTGTCTTTGTCACATTTCACTCTTGACTTAGCATGGTATTTGATGCTAGATGCCAAAAAATAGAATACTATGTCACATTTCCATTCACCACGAAGATGTTTCTTTTAAGCTATTGTTCAAGGCAGTCACGTTATTCAGCATACTGCTGTATAGCATATGAGCAATATTGTTTGTTTGTAAAGGACGCTATACCATCGTTCGCATAGACATCCCATTTGGCCTACACATGTATCTTTAAAAATCATCAGTGTAAATGGGGCTGTCTTTATTTAACTATGAAATAGTGCTTCAAAAGAAAGTGTATCTCTAATCTGATCCTAAGGTAAACTGAAATGATACCACACAGTCAGGGGTGAATCTAGCCAATCATTTTAGGGGGGGGGGGGGGGTTGCATAAAGTAACACCGTAGAAAGCGGCATGGTCATTACTTTTTGCTTTTTTACTAGCTTAAAAGCTCTATCATAGCATAATACTATTATTGTGTGCTTAAATGAATCCCAGTCATTTGTCCTAATTGGTGATAACAGGTGGATGGCACACACTTAAGAGAGAGGGAGCGGATACTGACAGGCTTTGGAATGGGGACGTTCGCCTCTAGCGCCCCCTTTCGGAATCCGCCACAGTGTGCAGTTCTGCACAACATCACAGGATTGATTACGAACCTCAGCGATATTTTGCTCTCAGTTTTTTCATGTAATTGTGTGGTTCATCACAGAAGTTATGGCATTATTTAGCAGCATGATTTTTCAAGGCCTTCCTATTGTTATGACATTTTTTTCACATTTGTTTGAACCAGAAGACAAGTTCAACAGAGAACATTCACTGCATGGGAGGATGTTTGAAGCAGTTGGTTATGTGTTAAAGTTGGCCCATACACACACCTTTTGAAAATGAACAAAATTTGTTCATCTTCATTACGCAAACTAATTCTGTATAATTGTGCAGCAGTCATGCAGCTATACTGTCAAACAAATAATGTTTCAGGACAAATATAAATGTTTATTAAAAGTTACTGACAAAAAAGTGTAAAGTAGGCGTCTGTCATAACCATATGGTGGTTTTGGGATGTTAAGCCCCACATATCACTGAAAATGATAAGGTATCGTTGCCTGAAAAGATGCTTATTTACTGCACACCTCAAGCATGAATATGAATTCTCTGCAATTAGAGACAAGTGAAAATCTAGAAAAAGTGCATCCTAAAACCAAACGAGGAGGCAGATAAACATTAATGCCCCTGAGCACTTTTACTAAATATCCTATCCAAGATTGCAGCAAAATAATCACCTGCAAACATATGTGCTAGTAATAACAACAGAATGCTCAGCTTGAAGTTTTTAATGCAGGAAAAATAGAGAAATTATGAAAACGACATTTTGGATGATGAAGCCAAAACAACGCTTTATTAGCAGTTTTGAAAATACTTATCCTATGGTTCGTTTCAACGTTGTTCCTGACTTAGCTTGTTGTGCACTTGGCAGGAGTGCAGATTCATTTCCACCGCTGTCATCCTCCTTTGAGGTCCTTGGCAGCAAGTACACCTTCCTGCAACAGACATGGCAAATTACCACACCTCCTCCTTTATTTTCATGTACAATTTCTAGCAGCAGCCTATCTTTTCACTCCCAAATAAAGGTTGCAGTGAGTGAACTGTGCATGCAAGAGCTTCACTGCATGACTCGGGCTGATATTCAAAGCATACCCCCTAAGAAATTTTAATAAGTCTTCACTTTGCTTGGAGTGCAGATATTTAAGCAAAATTGGTTGAAACCTAATATGAAAATAGGTGTGCATTTTTACTGCAAAGTATCGCACAGTTAAAATAGTGTGAAGAGAACACTCGCATATAGAGCAGCTGAATTGGTGGCAAGCATTCCTTGGTATTACGGGTAGTCACATTCAATGGACCTCTTGTGCAGCCCTAGCAATGCTATGAAAAAAGCACATGCTAGTGTCCCCATTCCAACTTCAATCGCGAGTGCACACTGGAAAATACAGTGCAAGCGCCCCCTCCCCGCCCGCATTTATTTTTCAACCTATTCTCCACTACGGAATTCTACAGCAGCAGTTCTTTGGAACCAAAGTTCTGAGAGTCCCTATATATACGCAAGATTTTTTTAACACATTTACAGTGTGATGCCTCGGGGCTGCATTCTGAGTTGTCACAAATTGTCCGAACATTTGTAGAACATCTTTCCCGCCTTGTCATAACATCTAAAAGTTCACACAAAAATTTTTCTCGGGTCTGTAAAACAGTAAATGCGGGTGTAATCAATACAGCACTTCATTAGAAACACAGGTGAGCATTTTTCTTATAGGCACTTCTACATTGAATTAGTGTCCGAGACCAAGTTAAAGCCCCCGTCCAGATCATCTTTCAGCGTTGAGAGGGTGATTTCTCGGGATTTTACAGTAGTATGAAGTTGGAGGTAGTGCTTCGGCCAGTGTGACTCTCTCACTTTCAAGTACTAAGAACCTGGACAGCTTGTACCCCTACGCAAAGAGATCAAACACAGTATGCCAAATACGTTTGCACTGTTTCAAGTTTTAGCCCACCAAGGTGAAACTCGCATGTCTATCAAACAAGTTGTGTTAATGAGGGCAATCTTCAGCCATGTGTAGCTTTTGAGCTTGTGAAGGCACACTTCTCACATCACCAGTCACAGTCAGCATGGTTATACACTGTCGTCCTTTATGAAAGGGAAAACATGAGCACGTGTCCTGCACTCAGCGGCGACTGGCTACAGTACCATCAACCTACAGCTGAAGAAAGCGTGCCCGCTTCTGTTTTTTATCGTTGCCTATACAACGACCATAATTCATTCTTTTGTTTGCCAATATAGATGCGTTCAAAATGCGATGTGATTTGTTTAGCGGTTCTTTTGGTTGTTCCAATTCAGTTAGTAAATAAGGGTAAGAGCTTACCGCCACAAAAACTGAACATGTCATTTCTTTTGTTGCAATGAGTGGCTAATAACCCAGTTATCTTGACTGAAAAATTTTTTAACGGAGCGTACAACAGTTAAACTGTTTAAAGACATTTTCATAGTGCTCTGCTCGGGCATATGAATGTTGCTTCACAAGTTACCTCAGTGCTGCAGACTTGTGAGACTGCATTTTTTTTGTTTGAGAAAAGCAGTGCGCGGGCTCGTTTAAATGTACATGTAATGTGTGTCTGTTGCAATAAATTATTCTCTTTGTCACGCTTCCCATCTTCCACCCTCCTAGGAATATACTCATTGAGATATGATACATCTAACCATACAACTACACTGACTTTCATTTCTCTTTGGGCCAGGTGAATGAGCTGGTCAGCTACTCTACATCATTCATACTAGTGTTTTTTCTTTGGGTGTTGAAAGGACACTAAAGAGCGAAATAATTTTTTGCATACTATTGAAGTATGATTTCACATCCCCACTCTCACCACGACACGACGTATCGCAAGTGCGAAATCGCGCAAAGAAAATGTCTCACCAAACACCATGACAACACAAATTTTTATGGCATTTACTGGGTTCTACATTGCTTATAATTGATAAAAATTAAGGAAATTGCCATCTGTGGGTGTCATAGACCTAGCATATGAAGTTTCAGAAAATATCACCGAGCCAATCGCGAAATTGTGAATAATACATTTAAAAACTTTTGACGTCACGCATGGACACTTCGGCACAACTTTCAATAGTGAAACTTCAACGTTAATTTTCTTCCCTAATAATAAACTTGGGATAATGAAACATATGGCGTTAGTATTAGAGTACTCAGAGTGCAGTTTGTCGATCTAAACAAGATCACTGTTTCTCTTCAGTATCCTTGTAATGCTTTTGTGAAATACACACAAGAAGCTTTTGAATCAAGTGCAAAGCTGCACAGCCAACTGGTGTGGAGTGTACAGAGTTTGTACTATGTGATTTCATTCATGTCAAATTGCTGCAGTGAAGGGAACCAAACTGCTCGAGACTACAGCAGCAGAGGCCTATAAATCCCTCCAGAGTTTCCTTCCACAGTTTCAACCACATGGGTTTAATAGTGGCAAACAATGACATTCAATCCACTTGTTCTTCACAACTCTAAGATAAACAGAGACTAACACATGAAATTTTCTTGGTTTAAATCTTGTTTTTTGATCTTTCAGTGGATAAGTTGTCTTGAGGTAACACTGATATTATTGAAAATAGAATAATTTTGAAGAATAGATTCAATATCTCTGCTGCTAGCCTCCTTTCTGATATGCATTCATGACAATTTCATTAATTGGTAATTTTGAGAAGTTTAACCTTAGTAGTGAATTCACCATCCACCACCCTTTCAGCAAAACTTCCTAGATATGACGGTATCTTTTGAAACATTCTTTAATGTGAGGTATGAAAAAATACAAATCCTTTGCCCACACCATAAACATATAGCAGGCAATGCCAATCAGAAAAGAAAAATGAGCAGGGCAGAGGCAAGTGAAGTTATGAGGAGGATGGTTGTGCAGGAGAAGCGGAGTCCACAACCAGTCGAACCGGAAAAAAAGAAGAAATAAAAAAGATCTTTGGTTTACAATGTTGTTCTTGCTGCTAACATGTTTGGCCCAATTTATTCTTTAGTGGTGAATTCTTGTGACGTGCATCTTAATGGGGCTGTCTCGGAGTTCTTTCTTTTACAGAGAAATCAAAGGTTACTCTCTACATCATGCAAACGAATAGCCGACTATAATACATAGACTACACAAGCCGTCATCTATGACACGACAAAGAAGAAATATTCATCAGACAGGCAAAGCGTTTAAGAAGCGTCTGTAGAGACAACGATCCCTATGCTCACCTAATTACAAGCCAAAGGAGAAATTTGGCGAAATTACCTGCACAACACTCTGAACAAAATCCAAAATGAAGCTTGAAAAATGAGGAATCATCATTAGCTGATCATGTCCCATAGCACAGCCTAACCAGCCGCTAGCCTTTGCAAATAAATACTCAAATGCATTTCCAAACTTAAATAATATCTCTCGCAAGTATTACCCAACAATAACTAGCAACTAGCCACTAAAATGTTTCCCGACACGTTATGCATGCAAAACTAAACCCACAATTTTTTGGTACACATAATACCTAGTTGTCATCTAAGATTTAGGACCAGCAAACACCTTCAAGATTATGTTAGAATTCAAAGCACGAAGAGTAATTTATGTGTAGTATAACATCTACTTTTACCTGCACTAGTTCAAACATTATTCAGATGAATAAGTATACATATTGTCACAAACAGAAGAACATTTTAACAAGGTGCAGCAGCACAACTTCGACAGGGACACAGAGTACAAGAAAACACGACACTCGCTTTTCTGTCCTCTGTGTCCTCGTCGAAAATGCGCTACTACGCCACATGTTAAAATGATATTTCACCAACTAGTCCACCTCTCAACCCTACTGAACAAAAAGGACAGCCTGTTAACGTTTTAATAAATAGGCATCAAACAAGCATGGCGAATGACTCGAAGCAATGGCGCAGCAATTTATAGTGGCAGGACATATCTTCAACAATTTAAACCTTAAATACAGTAACCAGTTTTTTGAAAAAGAAAAATTGCCCCACCTTATTCACAAGTTTAATACATTCCAGCCAACAAGTATAAATGTTTCAAAGCGGGCACTTGAACCAATTTGACATGGCACATGCAAAACGAAAACCTGTAAAAAATAAGCCATTCTTCAAGGAATTTTTAAGGCTCATTATTCCTATTGTCAGGTGGTCCTTCCTCGAGTCGAAGATGACTCAGCAAAATGTCCTCTCCTTTTCTACCCATCCATGCAAAACACTTGGTCCCTCCTGCCCCTTATTTCTTTCTGTTTTATGGGCTTTTGATTGATTGCCCTCTTTACTCTGGTGCAACCCATTACGGGGGATTGCCTTTTAACTCACCCGATTCAGCATGCCGACTTCTTGTTTTCATTATCTTGTTTTCGAATGTGGCCTTCCCTGCTTTGTTTAAGTTGGAGGAGATTGAATGAAGAATATACAAAATGCTTTAAGGTAGGCAAGGGATGACTTTAGGCCTTGTTGGTACAACATATGTGAAATGTTTTGTGGTCATTTGTTGATTGGTTGCACCAGTGTATCCCACATTCTCTTCATCTTGATAAATCTGCCCCACACAATTCAGGTAGGTCAGAAGTTGCAGCCTTGAAGAAGTCTGCATGTTGAGACGATGGCTCTAGCGACAACCCATGTTCACAAATGATTCTTTTTACGCTTGTCTTCCTCACAACTTCTGTGTTTTTTTGGTTTCATAACACGAAACTTCTGATTTTTAAAAAATAATAAAAGTGGTACTGCCTTGTATAACTCATGTTAATAATAGCTCATTTTTGTTTGTATTTTAATATATTTTCAAGGCACCTATTGTCTTGACTTCTTAAAAGCAATCATTTGACTGAGTTAGTGAAACAACGATTGTTCTTTTTCGCTTATTTCTTGGCATCTTTTGTTTATTTGCTGTCAACTTGCATCTACAGACTAGTACGTACTATACTACGACTGAAAATATGAAAAAAAAGAATGATGTTCTTTCACTGTAGCACCGAAATTAGGAAATTTAGTAATTGCATCTTTTTTATTTTATTACCAGCATGTCAAGTGCCGGAGGCGTGAGTGCTGGCTAACCAATGAAAAGTTCAATCCTGGGTGAAGGTGAAAAACAATCCCCCCCCCCCCCCCGCCAACGCTAATCTGCAATTTTTTTCAGTGGTTCATTATTTCAAATAGCCTAACAATTCGAAATGTGGGCCAAATGTGACGTATCACCCTAATTTGTTATGCAGCATTCAGCAGCTGACTCGTCCATCACTCAGTGTCAGCGCAGCCAATTTTACCTGGTTGAAACGCTCCCGCTGTAGATCGGGCACAGCAGAAGAGCGACATGTGATCCTAAAACCAGCAACATGTTTAAATTACACACACAATAAATGTTCATCATGACTACACGTATCGCAACAGGAGAAATACGCCACACGTACGGTGGAACTACGGTAAACAATGAAAGTCTTATTTTTATCGTCAAGATCTGTATTAGCCTTTACAGTACTCTCATCAGGCTGCTGTACAAAACGAGCAACTTGCGGAGCGGCAACGTTTCAAATTGTGGTACGATAACACAGAGGGGTATTACCACCACTGCCACGAAATTAATGGTGCAAAAGCGCGTTCACCCGGAGATTAGTTAGAGGTTGACAGCTTACCCGTCCTTGACACGAGGTGCACTATGAACCTGTGAACGTTTGTGTTCATCACTGTCGTCACTGAAAAGTAGACTTGTAGACTTATCGCGAGAAAGAGTGCTTGCCGCAAATAAACACGTACCTTGAACTTCGGGCTGGTTCAAAGACAAAACCGGAAGCTGCCATGACACTTTTCCTCCCATGAAACAGACGCAGTGCCAACGAGCCAACGTAAGCCTGAGTTGTTTCAAGCAAAATTCAACGCAGCTACCACCTCATACACAGAAGCGATGACCGGTGATTTGTGCTTACGTTTTTAATCTGTCATTTTAAATGTTTGACGAAAACAATCCCTTCACATGCTTGAATACCATAGTCATCATCGTCAGTAAGTCCGTGGAAAGTGAATGCGGAACTTTAAGGCACCCAAAAATGCCAATTCATTATTATTATTATTATTATTATTATTATTATTATTATTATTATTATTACTATTAGGTTATTAATATTATTAATATTATTACTATAACTTGCAGAGAAATTGCAATGCTCCTCAGAAAATGGAGCAGAGCCACAGCCACACGCATTCTGAGCACTGTCCTAGAACACTCGTTTGCGAGGCCTTAGAGCAAGAAAAAAAATATGATTTAGAGGAAATGAACAAAATCATAACTACATTGATTCCTTCAACTCAACTGCAGTTAGGTTAAAGCACTAGGGCAAGAAATAAGCAAACTCTCACAAATCGCAAAATAAGAAACAACAATCTACAAAAGCTACCCACTCAAGATCTAAAGTTGAATTAACTCAGCTAAAATGGCTGAATAACAAAAAGAAAATTGCCAAGAAGGGGATTTATAGCACCAAAACCTAGATGAGGAATTCAAAGAAAGGGTAGAGCATAACAACAAAAAACTAATTATGAATGCACACTACAACAGATAGAGTAACATAATCAGTAGTTTCAACATCTATAGTAACGTGGCAGAAAACATTTACTACAGCTCATGAATGAGCCACCTAACAAAGAAAGAAGCCGAAGTTCAACAATACCCTTAAACTCTATGAGTGAATATAAACAAAGTTAAAAGAAATATAAAATACGAAGCCTAGCCAGGAACGAATCTGCTTGGATACCCTACCCTGAGAGAATGAAATAGAGCCCTAAAAAACATAACCTACAAAAATCATGCAGCAAAATCGTTGACCCAGTCAAAGATGGAGATCTCGTGTTTAAAAGCTTGTGACACTCTCTGCGCAATGCCTCACGTACTGGGGAATCAAATATACAACCTAACTATAAAATCCCAATACCAAACAAATACAGAAAAAAAGAGATGAAAGGTTTGAAGAATTATATACAGATCAACAGATGTCCCGCTGTGGATCAAAGTCATGCGCCGTCAAACTGAAAAATCTGCCAAACGGAATACATCCATTTACTTAGCTTGCAGAGGCTAATAAAACGCATTCCCCTCGGTACAGATACCAGCAGTCTTAGATTAGCTAGTGCATAACTCATGCATGAATACCCTAGCCAACATCTACAGAGAGTCCACAGCAGACCGACAGACAATGAACTTTATTAAGGTATTGAGGGGCGACTTGAAAAGTCTTTTAGTGGGAAGAAGCTGTCGCAGAGCAGAAAAATTTTATTCGTGAAGTGGATCTGGCAAGGAGACAAAGTCTGAGCAATATTTACAGCATGCTTAGCAGAACTATTTCAGGCACCATGTTGATAAGAAACACAAATAAACATTTACAAAGAATATATCGGTACTTACGCTTTGCAAATGACATTTTGCTTTTCAGCAGCGGTGCCGTTGAACTACAATGAACTGAGGGTCTAAACCAAGAAAGTGTTCAAGTAGGGCTACAGATAAATAAGTAAAAGACAAGGATCGAATATCAGGAGGCCGAACAAGACAGCGAAAGTTCGCAACCGCACACTAGAATCCTTAGAATATATTTATTTAAGCCAGATATTCACAGGACACACTACTCACAAAAAGGAAATTCACCGAACATGGATGAGCTAAAGCTTTAATGGCAGACATTGCCAAATCATAAAAGGCAATTTACAACTCTCCCTAAAACAGAAAGTGGTCAACTATTGTATGCTGCGAGTACTAACATATGGTGCAGAAACTTAAATGACAGTAAAAAAAGAAGAAAAAAAAAGTTGAGAGCAGACCAAGAAAGATGCCAAGTAGAAACAGAAGATGTTTAGCATAACATAGAGATATTAAAAAAGCAGAGCTCGATAGAGAACAAACAGGGATAGATGACATTCTAGCTGACATTAAGAAAAAAAGGTGGACCTGGGTAGGTCAAGCAATGTGAGGGAGACACAAGTGACCAGTTAGAAAGATTGTGTGGCTACGAAAAGTTGAGAAAAACAGCTGAGCAAGGCAAAACTCTATATGGTTTTTGCACGCATAAGATTGATTAGGCTTGCACAGGGTTGGAAAAATATATAGGTAATTGCGAGAAGCCTTTGTATAGCGTTCGACATAATAAAAGGCTGATATATAAAAAGAACATGTGTTATCAAGCTGTTGCACATTGTAGGTTGGTTTCAATACCAACAGGTTATTCAACTCACATCGCAGTGCTACTGCTTACGTGTTGTAGTTGTACTACCAACTGCTTTTCGACAGGTTTCTAGCAACGTTGAAATATATCTGGAACATTTAGCAGAACCATGTACAGCCATGTCCCCGGCTCTGTATAGTGCATCTGCAGCCAGGCTTAATCCGTGGTACCTTGCGGAAGTTGTGGGCTCCGACTTGGTGTTCCCAGGAGCACGTGTGACCTAATAGACATGCAGGGCTGCTTTGCACAAGTGTGACGATGTCAAAGGCGTGCCTGTTTAACCGTAGATGCATGGTTCCTCAGGGCGCTTTCAGCACGTGAATTCTGAGAGATGACGAGTTTCGACTGATAACACATGCCTGACTAGGCACTTGTTATTGTGCCTGGTCAAGTATGATACCGTTGGCATTGCAAAACTTCTTTAGCACCAACCACTCCAGTTCCAAACTAAAGCACATTACACGAAGGAGGTAAATAAATAAGCATGCCTGCCACCACAATTTGGATTTTAAAATTTTGCATATTTGCTAGCACAACCAAATGAAGGCATGACTTCTCTGAAAGGTCATGTTCTACAAGAAGTCAGTGCTCTTTTTGGAGAAGTAACATTTTTATTTGGTCATGTTACGAAACTATGTGAAATCATAATTTGTGGCATCAGTTGTGCTTTTTTCACCTGCTTCATTCACTTTGCTTCAGTTTGAACTTGGAGTGGCTGGCACTGAAGAAGTTTCGTGATGCCAAGTGTTCAGCAGCCCAAATCACTGAGGCAAACTGGAACCTGAAGATGAGGCATGCCCGCGGTTTCATGCTGAAGAAGCCTGCTCGCACGACCTGAAAAAGCCTTACTGGGCTGGGAAATTATCAGATCGCAGAAAGTGTACGCTATGTACTCCACAAAGGCCCGAAATTTAGCCATGAACGTCTGTTGCTGGCTCACTAATTACTGGCATTGCGCCGATGAGTTGCGAGAAAAGTCGAGGTCGCAGTTAGGGACTATCGCTTACAAGACAATGCCTAATCTCTAGCAAAAACAAGAAGAAAACCCTTTTTGTCAGGCGGATACGTTTGTGAGTGTTGTCATTCTTCAAGTGCAACAATTTGTTCCCATTTCAAGTGGATAAAAGTAGTGGCTCCATAGTAATGGGTGTAGATTTGTGTAACTTCAAGGCAAGACAAGCAGTCTACATGAGCTTCGTCAAGTTAAAAGTCATCAAAGCAAGAGTTTTGAAAAGCAAGGCAGTGGCTCAGAGTAAGGACTTGGAACTTGCACGACTAGCAGAGTCTATTTCATACTGCAGCTAGCAAAAGGAACACATTTCTGTGTTTTTTAAGGCCAAGACGCATAAGCCGGGTGTTTCATTAAGGACAATTGCGCGTGATTGAGGTATCTGGCAGAACATGATTAGTCAGTTGTTATTGAAGCGGCTAGACTCGGTTGTCAAGAGAGACCCATTTTAAACTGGGAATTTCCCATGTATCATCCACTTTCTTCGAAGAATCCTTCGATAGGTACTTGTTCTTGGTAGATGTTCAAGACTTATTGTATTCTGTCCTGAAGGGTGAATTGTTTTTCTACAGAAGAAGTTGCACAGACGAGAGTGGTGTGGTTGCTTTTAGCAATGCCGCGGGCAAGGCAGTATAAGCTTTTATGGCCCTTCTCAAGTTTTATGTTAAAGGTAGCTAGTACGTTGCTCCTGTGTTGTGCAATTTCTTATGTTTGACCGTAACCACTTTCATTACGTTCCACCTAACAATTTATTAGTGGGAGGTTTTGGAAGGTCTTACGTATGACAATACTTTTTAATTATATTAAAGCAACTAACCACCGCCACATATTAGCGCATTGTTAGCAATAGTCTAGCAGGCTTTCACAGACTGAAAAAGGATTGGTGTTTACACATGAGTTGAAGGCTTATGGCTTTTTGCAGTTTTTGGCTTAGCGCATTACTTTGCAGAGTCCTCACGGCTGTTGGCTTTGTTGTCTAGGTGTGCTGAAAAATTGATTACATACGAGTTGATGCACTCCAAAACTGTGAAAAGGGCCATAACTGGACAATGCCCATAGTATGCATGTGCAGGGTCGTGCTCGCACCTTATGCAAAATACTTTTTTAAACCAATTGGACAGGTTGTCAGTGGTTGGTTTCCTTCACATGCTCCTTAACGCTGTAGCTGAGTTTATCCACCAGACTCTCAAGAGAGAACACCACGATACTGGAGTAGAGCAAGAGCACAGAACAGCAAGACCTGAGGTTGTACCGTGTATGTACCGATCTGCACACAACCAAAAATGGTCGCAAACAGAGATGGCATGCCGATTCTTTTTTTCTGCGCCACGAAAATCATCTCAGATTTCTCATTTATGCTATCTGATGGAAGCAACAAAGGTGGGTAGGGTAAAAGGCACACCAATCATACACAAAATGTGTCAATGAGGTCGTTTATGAAATTCCACTATCATAGAGCAAAAGATGAATGTTGGCAGGGCTAGAGTATGCGTGAATCAGCATGCACAGAAACAAGAGCTTTCGTTAAAAGATAAAGATGGGGCACATTTGCTGACGCATTGTGATTCTCTTAAGTGTGAGCCTTACCTGGATAAGGTTTGGATTATTGGCAGAAGGAGGGACACAACTACTCGAGAATGCATGGATGCATTCTGTATAAAATCACGAGGTTAGTTAGGTATCAGTGATACTTTGTCTTTCTGGTAGGTAGAGAACAAGTTCACAGATTGTGAATAGTTAGTATGCTCTCAATGTGTGCCTAGCTTACTCCACACATGTGTGCCTATATTTTCGATGCAGGATATGATGAATAGGCTGTCAAAACTTTGAGCTCCTCTAAACTTCTTTTCTCATTACTTTGTCTTTAAAAACAGCCATAACTTTGTGGCTTGTACACGAACATGTGCCGATTAGACTAGCAAAGAGTACTTCTAGCTTGACCTTTGTGCCTTAAAAATATGTAGGGGCAAATTGACATAGAAGAGGGACACCACGTCTGAGTGATGAAGACCAGGGAGACATATGGCTATGCCAAGTTACTGATATGCAATGACAAGGGGAATGAATGCAGTGATTGTGCGAGCATTCCAAACTAGAGAAAGGCAAGGAGTGACCAGTGCCTTCTGTCACATAAGCCATGAAATAACATAAGCAGCCACTGTCACCTCTGCCACCATCTGGAACGTAAGAGCAGTGCCAGAGGCTGCATTCATTGTTCTTCTGCATAGGCTTATGGGATGCAGCTCCATAAAAGTAAAGAGAGGACACATAAATGCTTCGATGTGGTAGTGTCAGAGCGCATACTCAAATCTGTTGCAGCAAAATCATAAAAAATCACTGCTTTTTGACATAGCCGTTTTGAAAAAACTTTAAATCGGTCTGAAGACGTTACATTCTACAGATATTTGCTAATGAAAGAAAATTCTTCGATAGATTAGAATCTTCTTAGGGTCGTTTTGCTAGATAGAGTTTATTAGTAGTTATTAGTAAAAATTACAGATTGGGGAGCCATGAAAGTTTTGTAAACGGAGGGTGGGTGCTGGAGACAACGTTTTGACAAGTGGACTTGTCTTTTACAAGGCTCAACAAAATTTTGAGAAATTTCACTCAATACAAGAACCCTATTACTTTATCATTGTGCCTGTACCAAGAAATGATGTTAGTTATAATATAGAGGAGCCGAGAAATGTAACTTCAAGCTATTTAATATTCCGCACACGCACCAATGAAGACCGAAAGCTTGTATGGTGCACTGACTACTAAGCGGGGACAAATGTGCTAATCTGATAGTGAAGTGAACATCACATCCTTTTGACACGAAGGAAAACTAGTAATAAGACCCAAAATGACATTGTACTCCCTAAAGAAGGAAATGTCCTTCAATTTTCCATGTGATACTCTTGCTTTAGCAAGACCGAACACATACATGTGCTTGAACCTATACATCGTGTTCATGTGATGTCACTTCCGTCGCGGTCGCCATCTCCCTCCATGCCCAGGTACCTCGCTGACACCTACAGCAGTTAGCGTACTGCAGCGCGGTTTGTTGAGGGCTCGTCATCTGTTGCTGTGCGCGATATTTGAAGAAAAGCTATGCCGCTTTTTAATGTCATGCTTTAATGAGCTCATTGGGTCAGGAAAGCCTCGCTTGTTAACTTGATACAAGACCGGAAAATCAAAACATGTCACACTTATACTAGCCACCGCGTACATCGGCTGCCCGCCACGATCTAAGAGGGCCCATTATCTCGCTTTCACTACCAATTGCGTGGTCTAAGAATAAGTGAAAGCTCAATGTCTCTCGAGCCGCAATTTTAAAAGTGGACTAGCGAAGCGCACAACTCCCATCAAAAACAAGTCATGGTGCAGAACAAGGCAACTTTACAGGAGATATATTATTAATAACAAGTTTCATATATTGCTGCAGCCCACAACTCCAAAGTGGCAGTACGGCTCCCCGAGTGTTTCAAACATTGCTGATGTTGAGTGTTTTTGATTGAATTTGTAGAAACAACAAAAGAATATAGTATGCTAGATAGAGACTTCGCGGGTGCGTGCCGCGTGATGGCGGTCACTTTTTTCGCGTATGTTTTGACTCATTTTTTACCTTGTATATTACTTTTGTTGTTGTGCGCTAATATACAGTATTGTCCCTGAAAATGATGCAGACCGTTTTAGGGAATTAATCGACCAATTTTTAAAAAACCTGACTAGCCAACTCGAACCGATCATCTATACTTCAATTCGCGAGTGAACAAATAGCGTTTCACATCAATTTTTCCAGTTTGTTTGAATGCCATACCTGAATTCCCGCAATCGCCTTCACAATTCTAACCTCCTCCCTTACACGTTGATTGCACCTGCAGCGGCCGCGAACAAGTTTGTATATACAGTACCTATCTCTGTTTGCAGGTACGTGCTTGGTTATAGCACTTACCCGCAATGAAGTTACACCTGAAGACGCAAATATCACCGGTTCTTCAAGTCGTCTTTGTTAATCTTTGCCAGCCAAACATGCCGTAGCTTTTTGGAAAGTCGCAATGTGCGTTCTCAATTTTAGGTAGTAGCTTTCAGCAAAGAGAACATCCTGACGCTCTGCTCGCTCTTCGTGGACTGTTATATCAACTTGCCTCACCAGCAGCTGATAATTGCTCCAACTTGCATCGTTAGGCAAAACTGAACGGGCGCATGCACGAGGAAACAACACAGCAGCGGTCGGTCACGGAGTCAGTAGGTACCTAGGCATGTCGGTGGCACGGGAGTGACGAATCGGCGCTGCGTGCCGCACGTGCACACTATGTATTGTAACACAGGGCGGGACTACACGGACACTGGAGAAGGGATAAATCGCTCTTGTGCCCTCATAGTCGCGCGATGTGTTAAAATATGGTAAAATACTGTCACCAACTGGTCCAGCTTTCAGTTCCTCTGTGTACATGTGCTTATTTGCGGACGTCCCATTATTAAAGACCTAGCTACCCAGTAATATGCACCTTTTCTGCATAAGTTTGGTGGAATAGCTGTGTATATGTATTAAACTGTTTTTCTTGCATGCTCGCCTACTGGCGAACCCAGCAGCCAGGAAGCTAGACAACAAGAGCGCACAGAAAGGGTTTGAGCATTTGCACATGCGATCATACCAGTGTCACACGGGCACTTTTCATTGCAATCAGTTAGGGAGTCTGCGCTAAACTCGATCCAGCGCAGCAGTGACAGACCTGTCGATCTCGATCAAAAGTATTCGAGTGACACCAGTATTAGTCGCTGCTAACTGCCCAAACTAATCGGATCAAATACGGTGCAGCCGTCATCTAACGGCGATATATAAGGGTACGACATAGCAAACAAGAGCCCGTGTGACAGTGGTGTTGTCGGTACAGTGTGTCAGACCCTAAATCTCATTCGAAATTATGTCTGCAGAAACATGATCATGCTTACGCGGGCGTAACTCAACGCTACGGCTTGCATGAACCAGTCAACACTAAGGTATAATCAATTGTGCAGGGAACTGAATTTGCCAAACCCCCACACAGCACACACAAGATAGCCCGCACTTGAGCATATCACAGCGACGCGGGGTGTTGGTCAATCAACGCTACCGCTTACACGAAACACCCACGGCGCTCGATCTCCCCCTCCGAAGGATCGGTTGGCCGAGAGTCACTGCAACATCATGAGATTTGCAAGGAATATTACCGCAATCCCGGAGCCACAGAACACCTGCGCTGACAGTCGACGTCGGCGCACCACTAGGGATTAAAGCACCTAGGGTTGTTCGCGCGATTTGGATGCCTAGTCAGTGCGCGGTCACCAGAAAGCACCTAGGGTGCGGCCACTTGTATTAGTTCGCGCCATGACTCACCGTGGCGCTGCAGTCAATGTCTGCAACGGTGCTGGAATGTAATGTCGCACACCGGCGATGCATCTCTGGTGCATCGACGGCCATACCGCGTTTCTCCTGCGGGATGTCAGACCATTCAACAGTAAGTCGACAAGATGCTCGCCAAAGACATAGTTGAGCCATCCTCTAGTCCATAGGTTTCCCCTGTTGTTCTTGTAAAGAAAAAGGACAACAGTTGGCGATTCTGTATCGACTACCGACATTTGAACCGGATCACTAAAAAAGACGTCTACCCGCTACCACGCATTGACGACGCCCTGGCTTGCCTTCATGGCGCTAAATATTTTAAAGACGATAGTCTTTCTTGGGGACCTTCAACGGAAAACTTTTGGTCGGTCTGCCTGTACATTTCTTTGTTTGTCCACCCTTATCGATACAACAAACGGCGCCAAATGGCCAACCCCATCCGCAGCACCCACCAATATCACTCAAGGTTTAGCGTTCATTAAAAATTATTCATTGCGCATATCTGAGGCGCCACAACAACACGTCAATCTTTCGTATGCCTGCCTTTATACTAGAAGAGGAACACACAAGTAACTCAAAGGACTGTAGCATTTACCGCGTTGCGCTGGCAGTGCAACGCGATGCTCAAAAAGGTGTTTCCAATGCTTTGCTACGATGACGCGGTGGTGGCTTAGAAGTGTGGCAGCTTGGCTAGTTGGTATGGCTTGACGATAGTTATAGCGGAGAACAAAACGACGACACAGAGACAAGAAGGAAAAGAAGTCCTTCGTGTCCTTCTTGTCTCTGTGTCGTGGTTTTGTTCTCGTGCTATATTTATCGTCATGGTAGTGACACCTGCCCATCGCTTTGCATTCTACACCTTATCACCTCCGAGACTGGCGCGCGCCTTTCTCCGCAGGCACACACGCCTTCGTTTTCGAAGATAACTGCCATATCGCGCTCATGCTTGACGTGTCTCGTTGCGCTTGTTCGCCTCCGCTACACGCTCGAGGCACTCTAACGCACTGCCTCCAGAATACCATTCACCAATTTTCTTGCGCAGAACAACAAATACACGTTTTATTCTCTCTCTCTAGACGCAAAACTATTGTCTTTCGACGACATTTGCAGTGTAACGTGCAGATTCGGGCCATTTTTTTTCCTCCATCCACCTTCACTTAGGTTACTGGGAAGTTGGTGTCGACGACATGGACAGCGAGAAGACTGTTTTTTTGACCCCAGATGGTCTTTACCTGTTTAAAGGCATGCCGTTCAGATTAGGCAATGCTCCAGCCCCCTTCGACCGAAATATGAACACTCTCTTGCGTGGGTTCAAGGGGTCAATTTGCCTAGGTTACCTTGAGGATGTCCCTGTGTTTTTTCCGACCTTTGAAACATACCTCGGCCCCTTTTCTCCGTTCTTTCTGTTTTTCGTAGCGCAGGACTGCAACTGAACTCTGAGGGAATCGAGGCTAGCCCGCTGCCTTTGCGTGGGCTTTGCTGCCTTTTCTGCCGTTCTCATGTCCCGACATGATTCCCCTCCTCCGCTGGCAGCCGCACTAGGAGAGCGTGGAAAGACGTTGAACCCCTCTCACCCTGTAGCGGATGTCGACTGTGGCGCCACGCGCGGAGTGTCCCGAGAGGTTTTGCGCGCATGCCTCGGGAGTGGGTCAGGAATTCTCCGGGACAGTGACGGTGAGCACGCATTCGCTTTTCCGTCCGTTGACTCCCGCTGTTTGGGGCTCGTCGGACTCGCTGACGGCTCTTCGCGCCCGAGGCGAACGCTCAACTTTCGTTGCCCCTTCGCGTACGCTCGGCCGAAGGGCGGTACGGTGTCCAAGCGCGTAGCCAAGCTACGCTGACTCGTCTCCCTCCTAAGCCAATGCGAGCGCATTTGCCCTCACTCGAGCAACCGGGCCTTGGTTACGGTGTCTCCGTGAATCACCTTTACCATGGAGAAGTGCTCGTGGCACCCTGTGTAGTACTTTTTCGCCCGTGGCGTGGATAAGCCGATTTGCTTTCCCGCGGCCCATTTGCAATAGGCTGTACTGCGTTTTGATGTTGCCACAGCATATTGAGTGTTGCGACCTCTAGCAGTGTTGTGTTTTCGCTATGGAGACAGTTAATGCTTGCCCTGCGACACGCTAAGACCGGACCGACGCTAGTGGCCGTACATCTTCGGGATACGTGTACACTACAACTCATCGAAGTTCCACTTCAGACGCCAGCGAATAACCATGTTCGTCCATCTTGTGAACTTTCTGGCGTAGGCCCTGATACTGGTAGAGTTCTAGCTGTGCGAAACTTCCTCGTCCCGACCAGCACTAAGGAAGTCCGCAGCTTTTTAGGTCTAAGTTCTTCCAGCATTTTGTAAACAATTTTGCGGACGTGGCCCGATCTTTTACGGACTTGCTGAGGGATGTTCCATTCTCTTGGGGTGCTGCGCAGGCTTTGGAGTTTTCTAATCTCATAGCGTTGCTCACAACACCACCTGTTCTGGCCAATTTTGACATGTCTGCCCCAACAAAAGTCCGCACTGATGCCAGCAGCCACAGCATCAGTGCTGTTTTGGCTCAGCATCAAAGCCGCGGGCCCCGCGTTATCGAATAAGCCAGCCGTCTACTCTCCGTGGCTGAGCGGAACTACTCGATCACCGAACGGGAATGCCTTCCTTTACTTTGGGCGGTTGGTAAATTTCGACCACACTTACATGGTCACTGTTTCACTGTCACAACTGATCACCACGCTCTCTTCTGGCTCTCTTTGTTAAAGGATCCCACAGGGCGTCTTGGTCGCTGGGCACTAATGCTCCAATAATATGACTACTCAGTGTCTTACAAATCTGGCCGTTTGCACCATGACGCTGACTGCTTGTCCCGCCATCCAGTGGACCCACCTGAGACTTTAGATGAAGCGCCGCCATGTGTGCTGTCACTCTCTCCGCTTTGAGCAACATTCGGGCTGAACAGCACCAACATCCCATCTTGCATGACATCATTAAAAAGCTGAACTCTCCGAATCCCCATCCGTCTACTCGACTGTTCGTGCTTAAACAAGGCACCTTGTACCGCTACAATGTCAACACAAATGGGCACGAACTGCTCCTTGTGGTGCCTTCCCACCTACGTTCGAGTGTTATCGCCCAGCTTCATGACGCCCCCATCCCCGGTCAGCTCGGTCTCTCTTGGACTTACGACCGTGTTCATCATCAATTTTACTGGCCTCGGCTCTATCGCTCCGTCAGCCGCTGCGTCGTCGCATGCGACCAAGGCCAACGTCAAAAAAAAATCACCGATGAGCCCTGCCGGGCTCCTCCAGTCACTTGATCTTCCTATTCACCCCTTCTTTTGAGTTGGTCCTGACCTCCTAGGCCCTTTCCCTCAGTCTACCTCCGGAAACAAAATATTAGCTGTCGCTACGGATCATACAAGCCGGTACGCCATCATGCGGGCTTTGCCAGCCAGCTGTGCCACAGATGTTGCCGATTTCATTCTGTACGATGTCATCCTCCATTATGGTGCTCCATGCCGAATCCTCACAGATCGTGGACGCTATTTTCTCTCCTGAGTTATTGATGACCTGCTTCGCTCTTGCGAAACCAAACATAAATTCACGACGGCCTACCAATTACCAACTAATGGGCTTACCGAACGAGTGAACCGGACTTCAACTGATATGCTCTCTATGTACGTCTCCTCTGACCACCTAGACTGGGACGTTATATTGCCCTTTGTTACATTTGCATACAGTTCCTTACGCCGCGATACCGCTGGGTTTTCACCATTCTATCTCTTACTTGGCCACGACCCAACTTTACCCTTCGACACCATCTTTCCGACAGCTGTCGATTCGCCGACTGAATACGCCCGTGACACTATCACCAGAGCTCGCAAAGCACGAGGAGTCGCTCGGAAGCACCTTTTAGCATCGCAAGAGCATCAGAAGCAACATTACGACGCACATCATTGCGATATCTCTTTCGCCTTGGGTTCACTTGTGTTGTTGTGAACCCCAACTAGCCATGTTAGTCTCTGTGAGAAGCTGCTTTCGCGGTACACAGGGCCCTACCGTTTCTTGCGCCAGGTTACCGACGTCACCTACGAGATAGCCCCGCTGAAGTCGTCATCTCTCTACGCTCCATTGTCTACAGACATTGTTTATGTCTCCCGATTTGACCTTTACCACTCCGCGACACCACATAAAGCGCCGAGATGATGCTGTTGCACCCGGGTGTCATGTTACAAGACTATTTCACGCTGAAGATGCAAGACAGACAGCTCGAAAGACGACGTCATTCTTGGATGTGGGCATGCTCTCGCATGCCCGACATCTCAGAATGGATCCATCTTTGTAGAAAGCACAGCAACTTAAACATAGAACACACGACACAAGCTCTTACAACAAGAGTTCCGTGTATAAATTGCCGTGTTTCCTACCAAGATGGATTCGTAACAAATGACCCAATATAGTTGTTTATCCGGCCAGATAGAGTCACGTTCCCACGTGAAGAACGGGTTCAGTCACGGAATGTGCAACATCTCCAAGAGTGGATGACCTTCGACACTGGCCGACAATATGGCATCGGGCACAGCCGCGTATTTCACGTCACTAACACGTCGCAACAGTTTGTAGGGTGGAAAGAAGTGACTGAGCCACTTTTCTGAGAATACCTTTGAGTCTGGACTCCAGTCTGTCTGGATGCGCACTCAAACTTGATGATCTGGGCGGTAATCAGCTGGTAAATAGCGAGAGTTTGTAGTGACATCTATCTAATATTTTCGAATCATTTCTTAGAATACTCGAAAAACGTTTGGTATCTTTATCTATATATATATATATATATATATATACATACTTATACACATATATATATATATATATATATATATATATATATATATATATATATATATATATTACTTTCATGTAATGTTAGCCGTTATGGCGGTAACAGGATGGGTACAGTAGATGTTCACGTAAAACAAAAAGAAGCACAACGTATTGTAATTAAGACAGAACTTTAAAAATACACAAAGGAAAAATACTTTTGCTTAAAGCGCTGTTAATAAAAAAGTACATACATATATTGTGATGGTGGTATAATACGCAATATGAAGTAACTATACGATGTATTTTCGAACATCTTGGCATATATGTACAATACTACAGCAACACTCATTGTTCACCACATATTATTAATGCACTTTTCAATGATTTCTATGCTCTTCGTATTAAGCAAGGGTACTGGCCACTTATTCCACTGTTTTGTCGCTTGTGGAAAAAAAATACGCGTACACATCCAGATTGCATTTTGGAACCAAAAACACAAATTGATTGCGTGATGTGAGGGCCTGGGAACAAGGTAGCGTTTAGCTTCAGAATTTAGGTGTCCTTTTGATAACAAAAAAAAGAAGTTTAATTTGACCAACTTTCCAGCTTTGAGCCAGCGTAGGGAATTCAGGCAGCCGAAGCATTTCCGAAACGGACTTATTTCGTGAATAACGCGATAAATTAAGCCTTGTGGCTTGTTTTCTGTATTTTTTCATTTCGATTTATTACCCACGACTGGAAGGGATCCCACGCTGCACTGGCGTATTCTAACGTGTGCCTTGCGTAGGTCAAATATGGAAGCAGCTCGACGGATGGTGTTGCTCGCTTCAGTCTGTGACGAAAAAACCATAACTTTTTAAAGACGATAGTCTTTCTTGGGAACCATCGGTGGAAAAATTTTTGTCTGTCTGTTTGTCTGTTTTTCTATACATTTGTCCGTTTGTCCACCCTCACAGATACCTCAAATGGCAACCAACGGCCAACCCCATCCGTAGCGCCCACCAATATTGCTCAAGATTGAGCGTTTGTACTTGTGCTATTCTCGAATAAAAGCAATTATTGCGGATATCTGAGGCGTCATAACAACACGTCGATGTTTTCTGTGTCTGCCTTTATACTGGACAAGGCATACACAAGTAATTCTAAGGACCGTAGTCATTATCACGCTGCGCTGACAGTGCAACGCGATGCTCAAAAAGGTAAGTGCTTCGAACGCTTGGCTAAGACGACATGGTGGTGGCACCTGCCATCGATTTGTGTTCTACACCTTATCACCTCCGAAACAAGCGCGCACCTTTCTCCGCGGGCGTTTGAGACTTCGTTTTAGAACTGCCAGGTGGCGCTCATGTTTAACGTGTTTTGATGTGCTTGTTCGCCTGCGCTACATGCTCGAAGCACTAACGCAACGCCTGCAGATTACCATTCCCCAAATTTTTTTGCACAGAACAACAAACAAACGTTTCATGCACTCTCTCCCGACAAAAGACTATCGTCTTTCGACGACATATGCACCGTAACATGCAGAGTCGGGGCCAAATTTATTCTGCAGCTGCACAAATGCTTTTGCCGTGTGCTTTTTAACTCAAGGCGTTTGAAATTAATAAGCTTAGGTATTTTATCAAATCATCTTTGTTTAGAGTTATGTAATTCATCTCATATTGACATTTAATTACATGTTTTTTGTGTTCGTAACTCTGAGCATAACTGATTTGGATTCATTGTTTTTTATTTTCCAATAAGTGGCCCATCTTCTGCAGCTCTAAGAGCTTGCTTAAGTGACGCCTGATCATTCTGCTTATTATATTCACGGTGGAATAATTTCGCGGCTTATTTATTTCACGGCAATGATCTTCAAACAACCAGACGGTTATGTCGTCACTCATGTCATTAGCAATATCATTTATGTAAATAAAAAAGCAGGGGTCCCAAAATGGATCCCTGTGGTACGCCTTAAGTTATAATTATCAGATCCGATTTGTTGCGTTTACATTGACGTACTGTGTCTGACCTATGAGGTATAAGCAGATGCACTCTGCAATTTCATGATTTAAATTCATTTTCATTAGCTTACTTATTAAGTTGGTGGGCACAACCCGGTCAAAAGCCTTCAATAAATGTAAACATATTGCGTCGAGCTGTTTTCTGTTATTCAGTGGGGTTGAAAAGTCATTATATATATATATATAAATATATATATATATATATATATATATATAAATATATATATATATATATATATATATATATATATATATATATATATATATATATATATATATATATATATATATATATTGTAAAGAAGAGGAAGTACTCCGGCGCAGAGGCAGCAGCAGTGGCTCGAGCTCGGAAATTTCGGCTTGTGCATCGCCTTCCAAGCCTTCTAACCATCAACATTTCTGCTTAATAAACCTCCTTTATAATTGGTGGAGCGGTGCCGGGTACCGTCCCTTACACCTTCCCGCTACCATCCTGGAACTGCGTTCTTGACGGCTACCTTCTGCTATGCCGGACGCCGATCAGCCGACGCTTCCATCTCTTCCGGGCACCTGTCCAGGCAGTGTTCCTCAGCGGGAGCCTCCAATCTTCAGTGGAACAGATGACAACGACGTTGAAGATTGGCTCTCGACTTTCGAACGGGTGAGCGCTTTAAACAAATGGACGGAGGCGGACAAGTTGACACGCGAGTCGTTCTACTTCACGGGTGTAGCCAGCCTTTGGCTTAGAAACCGCAGGGCAGACGTCCGAACGTGGCCGCAACTCAAAGCGTCAATTTTTGCAGTCTTCGACCGACCTTCCGTCCGAACACTTTGTGTCGAGCAGCATTTACGCACACGCGCACAAGAAACGGGTAAAACGTTAACTAGTTACACAGAAGACGTCATCGATTTGTGCAGACGCGTGAACGCCGCAATGACGGAAGCTGAAAATTGTAAGCAAATTCTCAAAAGAATTGACGACGACGCTTTTAAAATGCTCTTGGCGAAAAGCCCGACCACTGTTAACGACGTAATTAGCTTCTGCCAAAGCTACGAGGAATTTCGGAAGCAGTGAGCTCTGACAAGACGTCCTCCAGCGCACGATTTGGCTTCGCTGTCTAGTGTGATCAGTGGTCATGACTAAGCGTCACTAATAGCCGAAATAAAAACAATTGTCCGCGAAGAAGTCGTACGACAGCTTTCCTTGGTGCCTTTCACACCAGAATTACCACCACTTTACAATCGTCCGTATGTGGCGTCATTCAAGGAGAGTTCGCCGAGGCCTTACCAGCTGCTCGCGAGCCTAATCTTGTGGCTGCTTCTCTAACCTACACCGCGGCTGCAGCCATGCCAACTCGCAAGGCGCCTGAACTTCCGTTCCAGCCTCGCGCGAGTTATCCTCCAGCTCCAGTTCACTGGACCAGCACTAAGACCGCCAACCCGTGGCGCGCTCTCGACAATCGCCCGATATGTTACGCTTGTCGATAACTCCGGACACGTCGCAATGTATTGCCGCTACCGGACGAATATCACCAATGAAAACCGCCGTGAGCCTTTCTTTACGCTTGACTCCAACGCGCGATATGGTTCCTCCACTTCAATGCCAGCCCGCTACCAGGACGACCACCGCCCCCTGTCGGCACGGGTTCGCTCGCCCTCTCCACGCCGCCGCTCGCCTTCTCCTAAGCGTCGACGGCCCGCGCCTAACGAGGAGGAAAACTAGACGACACAGTTCCTGAGGCAAGAACTGCGCAAGTTTCGGTTTGCCCAAGTCCTTATTTGTCACCTACCAATGTTATTGATGTGTTCGTCGAAAATATCCCTACTGTCGCTTTTGTAGATACCGGTGCAGCTGTTTCTGTTATAGATGCTGGATTTTGCCGCTCAATTCGTAAGGTTACGACGCCTTTTTCCGGATTATCGCTTCGCACAGCCAGTGCTCAACCTGTTCAACCGACCACAGTAAGTACAGCCAGCGTGACAATTCAGGACGTTCTGTATACGATAGAGTTCATGGTTCTTTCATCGTGCTCCCATAATATTATCTTCGGATGGGACTTTTTGTCGCGTAATAACGCCGTGATCGACTGTGCAAGGGCTGAGGTTGAATTTTGCTCACTGGTTCACCAAGCGTCCATCGACACCCAGTCTGCCGTTAAACTTGTCGTTAGCGATGACACCTACATCCCTCCATGCACTTTTGCGTTCGTGCCAGTTTCATGCAGCGCCATATCCGACGGCACGGTCTTTTTCACACCATCTCCAATATTCGTTGCCCGAAGAGCCCTCCCACTGCCTTTTGCTGCTCTCGATCTTGTAGAAGGCTCAACCACAATGCCAATTTATAATCATGAGTCGTCGTCTTTATCCCTACTTGGTCACGAGTGCCTTGGCCACGTCGAGACAATCAGTTCTTCCAGAATAATAATCGTCCCCAATGAGGTGCCTTCTACCTCCGTCTGTGAACTGGCTGTCGTCTCAGCGCCTGACTCAACGTCGGTGAACGTATTTCTACCATTCATGGCTGCAAATTTGACATCTTCGCAGCATTCACAACACCTCACCATTCTTGAGAGCTACCGCCATTCTTTGGACGTTGAACAAACATCTCTCGGCCGTGCCTTAGCAGTAGAACACCACAATGACACTGGGTCCCACTCACCGCTGCGACAACGACCATATCGCGTGTCCGCTACAGAATGCCACGTCATTGCTGACCAAGTAGACGACATCCTTCGCAGATGCGTCATTCGACCTTCACCGAGCCTTTGGGCATCTCCGGTGGTCCTCGTCAAAAAAAGACGGTTCTATTCGTTTCTGTGTCGATTTTCGGCGATTGAACAAGATCACGCTGAAGGATGTCTATCCACTACCGCGCATTGACGATGCTTTGGACAGTTTACAGGATGCCGAGTTCTTTTCCTCGTTAGACTTGCGGTCAGGCTACTATCAGGTTTCTATGGCGGAGGCCAATCGCCCCAAAACCGCTTTTGTCACGCCAGACAGCTTATAAGAATTCACCGTCATGCCCTTCGGACTTTGGAATGCACCTGCAACGTTCGAACGAATGATGGACAACATCCTGCGTGGACTAATATGCTTGTGTTACCTCGATGATATCGTGGTGTTCGCCCCTAACTTTGACACACACTTACGTCACCTTCAGCACGTCCTTACTTGCTTAACTAACGGCGGTTTGCAATTAAACCTCAAAAAAATGTCGATTTACCATGCGTCAACTGAACATTTTGGGCCACGTTGTTTCCAAGGAAGGCATCCTCCCGAATCCCGAGAAACTGCGAGCTGTTGCGGCGTTTCCTAAACCTGCCACCGTCAAAGAACTTCGAAGTTTCATCGGCTTGTGTTCGTATTTCCGGTGATTCGTCCGAAACTTCGCGTCTCTTATATCACCTCTCACGCAACTTCTCAGTAACTGTAAAGACCTCTTATCGTGGTCCCCTGCCTGCCACGAGGCTTTCACCGCCTTGCGACGGCTTCTCACGACGCCAGCCATTCTACGCCATTTCGATCCTGAAGCTACAACTGTAATCCACACCGACGCCAGTGGTGTAGGTCTGGGTGCTGTGCTCGCACAGCGTAAACCGGAGGATCAGGAATACGTCGTGGCATACGCTAGTCGCACACTTACCAAGGCTGAGAGCAACTACAGCGTCACAGAAAAGGAGTGCTTCGCCATTGTGTGGGCCCTTGGAAAGTTTCGCCCATATCTATATGGTCGTTCTTTTGACGTCGTGACGACCACCACGCGCTGTGCTGGCTTTCGATGTTAAAAGACCCATCGGGCAGCCTCGCTCGCTGGGCGTTGAAAATTCAAGATTACGACATACGTGTGGTTTATCGGTCACGACGGAAGCATGTTGACGCCGACGCCCTTTCCCGTTCCCCCCTGTCCCAGAATGCCACAGCTGACTCCTCTTGCGATTCCACATTGTCATCTCTTGACTTTGACATCATTGGTATCGAACAACGGAAATCGCTGCTGGTGCATCGCCTTCCAAGCATCAACCTTTCTGCTTAATAAATCTCCTTTATAGTATATATATATATGACGTATGAAGGCATCGTAGAAGCCGATGAGGAAGAAGTGACAGTAGAATAAAAAAGGGGTATAAGCCAAGCCACGTCTCCCGCATCTAGCGTCACACGAGTCGACAGGATGAAGACCTGGTGGCCACTTCATCCACCGGCCACCATCTTCGAACGTCTCAGCAAGACGCAGTGACCGATCGTGGACCACAAAAGTACATCCCAACTCTACCCCAAGACCAGCATCATGACAGCACCTTCAGAGAACCTTGGCATCCCCAAGTATACCGGATCAATGGACGACGGACTTGCACAGGACTGGTTCAACCTTTTCGAGCTCCACGCCGCCGCTGCATCCTGGTCGGAACGGGATATGATCATCAACTTTACTGACTACATCTCAGGTGAGGCATTCAAATTTTACCTCACCCACATCTTCGAAAACGATGAGTCTTGGAAAAAGGTCAAAGAAGAAATGATCACCCGTTTCAAAGAATACTATGAAGTCCTGTCCATACCTCATCAGCGGAAGGTTTTTCAACTCGCCCATCAGAGTTACGCGAAGTCTTCCCGCAGTAAGCTTATTTCCCAAACGAAACCTCAGAGAAAATATACCACTATTG
The DNA here is from genome assembly GCF_013339725.1 of Rhipicephalus microplus. Taxonomy (NCBI): domain Eukaryota; kingdom Metazoa; phylum Arthropoda; class Arachnida; order Ixodida; family Ixodidae; genus Rhipicephalus; species Rhipicephalus microplus. The sequence goes on from NW_023611620.1 coordinate 44,943, forward strand.
TACCATCATATGACTCATCCGAAAAAACGCCATGCATTCGAACACCGACTGGTAACTTGCACGTCGCAACAGACAAGGTAAAGCCTCCGTATACCGAAAGGAATCTAGACCATTTTTGCAAAAGACTAAACCTAAAGCCGGCTTTCCCAAGAACAATGAAATCGGCATTTTCAACGTGTTCACTGCACCACAACACTTCACATTTTACTGAACCATCGGAATCCCTTGATGCTTCGTGTCACACACTAGGCTCAGGCGGTTTCGAGCGCGCGACGGAATTAACGCGTGACGAGCTGGTGAATCCTCACAATACCAGCCCCTACCCTGACGCTCCCGACGAGGGTCATTCGACAGACATTGTCAGCCTAACTATGCTGCAAAAAGAAAAATATACGCCATCAGAACCACCTGAAGCCATGTCTATTGTGCTCTCATCGTCAAGTGATCACACACATGTGAGTCAAAGCACTGCAGGAATTTCAATTCCACCAACGCCGGCGCATTGTCAACTGACAGAAGCATTTACAATCAAGGATGACTCACAACCATCTTGGAAGCTTTCTCATCAGCCTGTCACGCTGCTTCCATCGCAAGACAAGCCTAGCAGTACAATGTCGACTACCGACAATCCACTGATCACATCACCATCTAGAGAAAAGCAGGCTCATGTTTCTAAAAGAGGCCCATCTGACAAACTTTCACAAAGAGACGAGCAATGTGAACAAAGTCAACTCCACGAACTCCAAGAACTGCAACGGCTACTCGAACAAGATCAACGATCAAGTGAAACCTCGTCATGGTACACTTGTGGCTGAAAGGTCATCAAAAACAACATCAATTAATGAAGCAAAGACAAAGTCGATGTCTAAGCCATCTTCGCAGAAAGCAACGTCGACAAAATTTTCTGCAACAGTTCTCGAAGTCATGTCTGCGATCCAACAAACTGAGAGAACGCCACAGAAAGTTACAAAAGAGACATGAAGCTACCACGTATACAACGGAGAAAAAAAGACATCGTCCTATCATCCTCGGTTCTCACGCGCGCCAACTAGAAGCAAAGCATCTATTGCCACGGCGGCGCTGGATCCGACGCCAAAGACATCCGTCAAATCAATGCTACATAGATTTCAAGCCTTGTTCGTTCTTCACAATACCTCAAGTCATGTCATCATCAGAGCAGATGTGCAGGGCAAGGTTATGCTATCCAGGGCACAACAGCCAGCCTCGTCCACCAGAACTACCCTAGATATGACCGGACTGCTGCCCTATACTGTGAAGCTTTTGTGCGAGTTAAGAAACTCCCTCCTGAAATCGACCTACCGCGCATTTTGATATTATTCACCTTATGCTTTTTGTTGTTTTGTCGATTGTAACTTGTGCATTCTTTTGGGGGGAGGGGGAATCATGTGACGTATGAAGGCATGGTAGAAGCCAATGAGGAAGAAGTGACAGTAGAATAAACATGGGGTATGAGCCAAGCCACGTCTCCCGCATCTAGCGTCACACACACATGCAGATATATATATATATAATATATATATATATATATATATATATATATATATATATATATATATATATATATATATATATATTATGACGACTCGGTTGTAGCGAGGTTTATTGGCCGTGAACTCGGGAACGAACAAGCGCAACGGACCCGACAAAGAAGCGCTCGTGCCAAGCAGATGATGACTGTCAGCCAGAACATATGATGATGATTGACTGTTGTTCAGATGAGGATGAAGCGCATAATAGATGCCTACACTGATTCCCCCCCCCCCCGTGGAAGTGGCCAGCCTGGCCGCTGCGGGCGGGTAGTCAAGGTGACGAGGAACGTCGTGTGAAAAGCTTCATGCGGGAAACGTGTACAATTTCGGTGCTGCGGTAACGACAGTCAGTTGGCACGACAAGAGGCGTCACACGATAGTTGACAGGTGAAGTCTGCTCTAAACAACATATGGGCCGAGGAATCGAGGCTGGAACTTGTCGCAGAGACCAGGTGTGCGAATTGGTGTCAATAGCAGCACCTCGTCATCCTGTCGGAATGATACCACACGATGAGAGGTGTCGTAGACGGCCTTCCTTGCTTGTTGCGTAGCTTCCGTGTTCATACGAGCGCGCTGGCGGCACTGGGCAAGGCGAGAAATATATTCTTCGCAAGAAGATGGTGATGTAGGGCCATTGCTGGTGAAGAAGGAAACATCGATAAAGAAAGTAGGTGAACGTCCGTAAACGAGATAAAACGGTGAGTAGCCTGTTGTGCGCTGAACAGCGGTGTTGTAGGTGAAAGTGAGGAACGGTAGAAGTTTATCCCAGTTTCTGTGATCCGGTTGAATGTATACGGCTATCATGTCGGCAAGGGTTCGATGAAATCTCTCAGTCAGACCATTTGTTTGAGGATGGTAGCTAGACGCCATCTCGTGTGTGGTACCAGAAACGCGAAGAACTTCACCTAAAAGCTGTGATCAGAACACCTTTCCACGGTCACTCAGAAGTACACGAGGTGCACCATGACGTAGTATTATGGCCTGAAGGACGAAGTCAGCAACTTCCGATGCTGAACCAGTAGCTACTGAAGTTGTCTCGGCGTAGCGTGTCATATGGTCTACGGCGGTGACTATCCATCTATTTCCGGCACCAGTAACAGGAAGGGGTACATAAAGATCGAAACCGACGACCTCGAAAGGTGTTGTAGGGCACGTCATTGGCTGTAACTGACCAGCTGGGGGATATGTCGGAAGTTTGCGAAGTTGGCATGGAGAGCAGGAACCCACGTACTTTGCTACGCTGGTAGAAATCCCAGGCCAATAAAAGCGGCTTCGAATGCGGTCGTAGGTTTTGTGAAAGCCTAGGTGGCCAGCAGTCAAATCGTCATGAAAGGCGTTAAGTACATGATGTTGAAGAGCGCGTGGCAGAACAGGTACCCAGCGTGTGCCGTCAGGATGATATATGTGACGATACAGCACACCGTCCTGAAACTTGAAGTGCTCGAGTTGTCGACGAAGGCGTGCATTGGGTGGACGCGTAGCTCCTGAAAGGTGGTCTATAAAGCGCCGACAATACGGGTCAGCCTGCTGGTGAGAACTGAAGGGTTGTTAATCGTCGATTGGCGGTTGGTACAGCCAGGCGAGCAAGGCAAGAGAAGTGGGAGTCTCGTCCGCACTGGTGTCGTTGGAGGTGGCAGCTGGAGTGTCGAACTACGCTGTAGGTAGTGGGCAACGAGAAGGGCGTCGGCGTCTTGATGTTTTTTGCCCGATTTATAAATAATCTCAAACTGATACTCCTGTAGGCGTAAAATCCAACGACCCAAGCGTCCGGACAAGTTCTTCATTGTAGAAAGCCAGCATAAGGCGTGGTGGTCCGTTACGATGGTGAATTGACGGCCGTACAGATAAGGACGGAACTTTTGTATGGACCAAACCACAGCGAGGCACTCCTGCTCAGTGATGGTATAGTTTTTTTCGGTAGAAGTTAGCACTCGGCTAGCATATGCGATGACCCTTTCCCGTACAGAGTTATCGCGTTGGAGGAGAACAGCACCTATACCGCAGCCGCTGGCGTCGGCATGCAGGAGTGTTGGGGCGGTGTCATCAAAATGGCAGAGTACAGGTTCTGACGTCAAAGCTTTCTTCAATAGGTGAAACGCCGACTGACATTCCTCGGACCACACAAAGGGTGCATTAGATGCAAGTAGCTTGTGAAGTGGCGCAGCTATTGAAGCGAAATTTTGTATGAAGCGACGAAAATATGATGCGAGGCCAAGAAAACTTCGCAAATTCTTAAGTCTTGTGGGGCATGGAAATCGAAGGACGGCAGCGATCTTTTCGGGGTCAGGGCGAATACCGTCCTTGCTGACGACATGACCGAGAACCTTGATGGATTTGGTGGCGAAACGGCACTTCTTAGTGTTGAGCTGCAGACCCACACCGGCGAGGCATGTTAGGACGTCATCCAAGCGGCTCAGGTGCTGAGAAAACGTTGATGAAAAGATGATAATGTCATCAAGGTAGCAGAGACACGTCTTCCATTTCAGACCACGCAGGACGGTGTCGATCATGCGTTCAAACGTCGCGGGCGCATTGCAGAGCCCGAAAGGCATCACGTTGAATTCGTATAGGCCATCGGGGGTTGCAAATGCCGTTTTTTCTTTGTCGTCATCGTGCATGGGCATTTGCTAATATCCCGAACGCAAATCAAGGCTTGAAAAGTATTCGGCGCCTTGGAGTGAATCAAGGGCGTCGTCGATGCGTGGCATGGGGTATACGTCCTTGCGTGTGATGTTGTTAAGTGCCCGGTAATCAACGCAAAAGCGCACGGAGCCATCTTTTTTCCGTACCAAAGCAACAGGGGATGACCAAGGGCTAGTTGATGGACGAATTATTTTTCGTTGGAGCATGTCAGCGACGTTTTCCTCGATGATTTTTCGCTCAGCGAGAGACACGCGGTACGGGCGGCGATGTACAATAGATGTTTCCTCCGTCTGAATGCGATGCGCTGCAGTGGTAGTTCGGCCCAACGTTGAAGAGCAGGTGTCGAAAGAATCGGCGTGTTTCGTTAATAACGCAAGCAACTGCTGCGCCTGCATAGCTGTTAAGTCATTACTGATAAGAGCTGTGAAGGGAGAGGATGAGGCAGGCTCACTCATAGAACGGTCGTTAGTAGAGGCAGGGTTAAGTGGCGTGACGCTGACAGGCTCAGCATCCACAACACAGGCTACTGCAGTGCCCTCTGGCAGGAGAACTTTCTCTGGCGTTTCATTCGTAGCAATGACGAGCGCGGAGCCATGGTGAAAGCGTACGACACCTGATGCAAAGGCTATGGGCCAAACAACGAAACGTTCCTTTCCTCAGTGAGGAAGCCTTCATTTTTGTGAGGCCGCCTTATGTCACTCTGAAAGCTTCCTTACTGAGGAGCCCTCGGTAAAGGCTTCCTTGGCGCTTCCTCAGCTTAAGGTTGCTTTGGGGCTACCTTCGTGCGCCCTTAGGTCCGCTCCTTGCCCTGAACGAGCGCTTCGCCTCACAGCTAGCCCACGTGATGTTTTCGTTTTCGAGGCAACCCTCCCACCCCACCCCTGCGGGGAGACGCCAGCGGCGAGCGTGCGTGCACGGTGCCAGGCACGACGGCGCGCAGTGTTGCTAGAATGCACCACGTTTTGCGCTCGACTACGGTGGCTTTTCACATTCAGTAATCGTAGTTTGAAGAAAGCGTACACGCGTCTCTATATTAACACTTCAATTTGGAAGTGATGTGGTGACCCAACTTTTTTTTACAGAATAAACGCTTGTGAGCAAAGCTTATATTTGATAATCTCGAACGCAGGAGCGTGGCAACCATTCCTCCCGCGAGGACGGGTTAAGGGAGCTTTCAGAGTACGCTTGCTTCCTCCGTCGGTCCTTGGTTGTAAGGAAGCCTCATGTAAGGAGAGGACGCGGTCAAAGGAAAGGAACGTTTCATTGTTTGGGCCTATGCCTTTTGCGACGAAAGTCGACGAAGGGGACACCAAGACGTCACCGTGGTCGATGTCCTTAGAGATCAGGGTCACAATTCGTTCTTGGTGTGGCGGTAGTTCGAGATCTTCGCGAGCGAACAGGCGTAGAGGCTTGTAGACGCCTTCGTCGAACATAGAGTTCGTATTAGTTAGGTGCAGAATCCGTTCACCACAACATATAGCGGCTGAAGAAGAAGATAGGAAGTCCCACCCAAGAATTAGCAGGTGAGAGCACCGGGTAAGCACAGTGAACTCGATGTAATGCAAAATGTCATCAATAAACACACGAGCAGAACAAAGAGCAAAAGGGCGGATAGCGTTCCCCTGGGCTTCGACTAGATTGGGTCCATTATAAGGTATCATTACTTTCTTCAGGCGTTTGCACAAATCATACCTAATCACAGAAACTGTAGCACCGGTGTCCACCAAAGCGTCCACGAGAACTCCTTCCACCGTAACAGAAACCATGTTGAACGGGCGTGCTGGAGGAACATCAGTCCTACTGTTACATGCAGTTTCTCCTCCGAAAACTGCATCATTCAGTTTTCCGACCGGTTATCAGTAGTAAACGAGGCTGGCCGAAGAGGAGAGGAGGAGCGACGGAAGGGCGAAGGTGATCGGCGTCGGCTTGAACGGTAAGTGTTCCGCGTCTCAGTCGACGCGGGCTGAGATGGAGACCACTGCTGTCCAGATGAATAACGCCGAGCGTAAGAATCCCCTCTGGAAAAGTCCCGTTCGCGCATGTCGTACCCGCGACGCTCGTCCTGCTGGCGCTTGCGGCAGAAGCGCGATATATGGCCACGATATCCACAGTAAAAGCATGTTGGGCGAGACGGGCGTCAAGGCGGGTAGTAGAGGTCGTTCGGCACACCGGGGGATAGCGCACTCAAGTGGACTGACGGAGGGTCGGGTGGGATTGGCCGGAAGTGGACCGGTGGTGCAGCAGCAACTGGCGTGAATGATGGCAGCGGTGAAGTAGAGTGTACGTTGCGAGGAGGCGCGGCCGCAACTTGTGCGTACGTTGGAGGGCTAGACGGAGGTGGCTGGACGTAGGCTGGACCGGTGAATGATGTTAGTTCCTCCCTTACGATGTCACGGAGGGCCATGCTTGAAGGCTGTGTGACAGATGGAGAAGGTTGTGAGATGCCCATTGATTGAAGTTCTTCTCGTATGATCTCCCGTATCACGTCATGCAGGTCCCGGTCTGCGGTACGGTGTGCACTATTGCCCGACTGAAGGCGAACAGAATCAAGTTCGTCAAGACGCTTACACGTAGAGACGACGTCAGCGACAGTAGAAGGATTCTTGGCAACAAGCGCATTGTAGGCAATGCTTCCGATGCCCTTCAGGATGTGGCGCAGCTTGTCCGACTCGGACATCGAAGAATTGACGTGCCGGCAAAGCGCAAGGACATCCTCGATATAAGATGTGTATGACTCGCCGGGATGTTGTTGGCGAGTATCTAGGGCCCTCCTCGCTAGAGCGGATCGAACGGCTGGCGTGCCGAATACTTGGCGAAGCTGCTGCTTGAAGGCAGGCCAGTCGGTGAGGTCGATCTCATGGTTCAAGAACCATGTCTTGGCAACGCCCGTGAGATAATGCGATACTCGGCGGAGCTTGTTATAGTCGTCCCAGTGATTAGTTGCGCTTACCCGCTCGTAGTTATCGAGCCAGTCCTCCACATCTTCGCCGCGGAGACCAGCGAAGATCGGAGGGTCACGCTGGTGGTTTACGATGTAAAGAGGAGGGGCTTGCGGCGCAGTGACGGCTTGCGGCGCAGAGACGGGAGCCGAAAGGGCATCCACCCACTCACTCTGAGACATGTTGGCGGACTGAGGGTCCAAGCGGCGGCCTGAACGGAGCTCCAGCGAGTAGGCGTTGTAAGTAGAGGTACTGGGAACGTCAATCCACCTCCACCACGTATGACGGCTCGGTTGTAGCGAGGTTCATTGGCCGTGAACTCGGGAACGAACAAGCGCAACGGACCCGACAAAGAAGCGCTCGTGCCAAGCAGATGGTGATTGTCAGCCAGAACATATGATGATGATTGACTGTTGTTCAGATGAGGATGAAGCGCATAATAGATGCCTAAAATATATATATATATAGTCACGATGCCCGATACAGCAGAAGTCGGATATAGAAGAGCTCACTTCAATAAATGCAAGGCACTCGTAAAAAGTACTGGGCAAGGACTTCGTCCTTCTTTCTTGCTGCGCCAGTTCTTTTCTGCAGGCTGAATGGGGCATTTGCCTTCCTTCAGGAAGAGCATGGGACCGATGCTCTGCTACGAAATACGTGGTATATGTAGTTGACGTGATATGCAACAACTGGCTCACTGCAACACGGCTTCATCCGCACAAAGTGCACGATTTTTGATTTCTGCTTGCGAGTTCGCGAGGAACTGTTTCTGCTGGCGACTTCGCGAGGAACCTCATACTTCGCGTCACTTCAGTGCCGTACAACATTGTAAAGATACAATTACGTCTTCGGTAACCTTTCAGAAAGGCCGCGTCGGCGAATAGAGCTCCAGACCCACACTTTTTCGCCTGCTCAATAAGTGACGTAATGATGTCGCAGGTTATAACGTTGTGAACCGTAACTCGGCTGCCGGGCGTTTCGAACGCGTACCAACTGCCACGCCTCTTCATGTTATTGGGTGAAGGCTTGAGCATCTGTGTTTGTTTCGTCGCCGTCATGCAGCAACATGGCATCAAGCATTATCGTCACTTCACGGCCACAAAGAAGAAAAATTGCGTGCATCGAGTAGTTTTCTGCTGTGCCGTAATATAGGGCAACGTCACGTATGGTAAAACATCGTCCAAATTTTTATGATCCACGTTGAGGTACATACTCGGAACATCGACAATTGTCTTGTTGAGGCGTTAAGCCGTTCTTTTGTGGGTGGTAGAAAGTAGTTTTTCAATACGCTGTTCCAATGAGCTCAAGCACTGACTTAAGTAGCAGGGCAGTGAAAGCGGTACCTCTGTCCGTTATTATATTCCTAGGAGCACCATGCCTCAGAACAATATTTTCAATGAAAATCGTACCACTTCTACTGCGGTTCCGTTTGATCAAGCCTTTGTATTTGCGTAGCGAGTAAGATAATCGGTAGCGACAATTACCTCCTTGTTTCCAATATGTGAAGTGGGAAATGGCCCAAGGAGGTCCATTCAACTTTTGAGCAAAGTGCATAGTGGGCACTTGAACTGGTTGCAACAATTCGGCTGGTTTCCAACGTGGCAATTTCCGTCGGTGACAATCGAGGCACCTGTAAACGTAATGTTTCAAAGTGACTGGAAGCTTCGGCCTTAAAGCTTGTGTTGAATTCTGGCCAATGTGCGTGTGTGTCCGACGTGGCCGGGGGTTGGCTCATCATGGCAAGCGCTCAGGATATCATCGAGAATGGATGTCGGGACTACAAGTAGGTGGCTACTTCCACTGGAGAAAAAGTTCTTGTTATGTAGAACACCACTGCGCAACCAGAATGATGGCAGGCTCCTTGCAAATGCTTGGGAATGCTTGCAGACTGGCCGTTAAGAAAAGTGATAAGAGGGAGCAACTCGCTGTCTTCTTTCTGCTTAGACGAAATGGTGACCGTGTCGACCACTTCTAAAAACGCCATGTCATGCTTTTAAGAGACGTTGTCATGCTTTATAGGTGACCTGGATAATCAATCAGCATCGGAGTGCTGCCATCCTGATAGTGCCGCGCCCAGACCGACGTTACTGGCGTCGGTATGAATTTCTGTTTCGGCTTCCTCGTCGAAATGTCCAAGAACAGGTGGTGATGCCAGGCGAAGCCGAAGCTCTGTGAATGCTGATTCTTGTTCAGCACTCCAAACGAACGGCGTATCGTCTCTAGTGAGTCTAGTTAATGGTTCGGCAATTTTCGAAAAATTGCCTATAAAGCGCCGGTAGTACGCGCATAGACCAAGAAACCGCCGCACACTTTTCTTATCGGCAGGAGTCGGGAAGGCTGCGACAGCGGCGGTTTTCTCAGGGTCAGGACGGACGCCTTCTGCGCTTACGACATGTCCAAGGAACTTTAGTTCTTCGTAACCGAAATGGCATTTTTGCGGCTTTAACGTAAGGTTAGCCGTCCGAATCGCCTCAAGTACTTGTCGTAGTCGCTTCAGATGTTCGGAGAAGCTGGTTGAAAACACGACCACATCATCCAAGTACACAAGGCAGCTTTGCCATTTTAAGTCAGTCAACACAGTGTCCATCATGCGTTGGAAGGTAGCTGGCGCAGAGCAGAGTCCGAACGGTAGCACCCGAAATTCGTAGAGGCCATCCGGCGTGACAAAGGCGGTTTTTTCGCGGTCGCGCTCATCAACCTCAATTTGCCAGTAGCCACTCTTTAAATCCAGGGAAGAAAAATACTTCGCTCGTCGTAGTCGGTCAAGCGAGTCATCAATACGCGGCAGCGGATAAACATCTTTTTTTGTGACGTTGTTGAGCTTTCTGTAATCTACACAGAAGCGAAGCGTACCGTCCTTCTTCTTAACCAGAACGACCGGTGAGGACCAGGGACTGTTCGAAGGCTGGATAACGCCGTCGTCGATCATTTCTTTCACTTGCTGCTTGATAGCTGCGCGTTCTGTCGGCGAGACGCGGTATGGCTGTTGGTGAATAGGTCTTGCGTCGTCGTAAGTGATTATCCTGTGCTGTGTAATTGGCGTCTGACTCACTTTAGACGACTGAGCAAAGCACGCCCTGAATTCAAACAATAGCTCTCGCAAGGCCCTCTGGTTCTCTTCTGGCAGTGCACTGTTCATGTCAACATCTATTACGGTTTGTCCATTGCGGCTACTGTCTTCACAGGCAAAACACTCAATGACGTCCTCCAAGGCTTCAGCGTAGGCGACCGCAGTGCCCCGGAAAAGGTGACGATGCTCATTGGTGAAATTTGTAATCATGACCTCGGCTGTACCGTTCCGAATGTCAATGATGCCTCGTGCCACAGAAATTCCAAGCGCCAGCAGCAGGGAGACGTTGCACTCTGCCACTGTTTCACCGTCACTGGTTCCTTCGGAAGTCACCTGAATTAGGATACTTGCACGAGGTGGTATTGTGACACTGTCGTCGGAAACACGGAGGGCGGTTGTACGGCGGTTGGAGTCCCTTGACGTAGCGTTGACTGTCGAAAAGGAAATGCAGCGTCGCCGTAGGTCGATTACGGCGCCATATTCCCGAAGAAAATCGAGGCCGAGAATTAATTCGCGGGAGCAGTCACGTAGCACGATGGAGCTGACCAAAAACGTGCAGCCTCGTATTTGTAGCCTGGACGTGCACAAACCAACCGGCGTTACAACATGTCCGCCAGCTGTACGTACATGCGATCCTGTCCAAGGCATTATCACTTTCTTCAAGGTACGTGCCAATTGTCCGCTAATAATCGAGTAGTCAGCACCAGTGTCTATTAAGGCAGTTAAATTGCGACCGTCGAGCAGCACAGGTATGTCCATTGAAAAGTCGCTCAGCTGGGATACAGGCGCCGGCGTAGTCGAATTTCCGTTGGTCCGATGTCGCGTCGATTGGAGGGCGAGGTCTTCATCACGTCGAGAATCAGCGGCCTCGCCTCGAAAGGTCGCTGGCGTTAGTTTTCCAGGCGAGGGCTCGGAGACCGTCCTTGCGGCCTTCGATTTCCGTTGCCTGAATAAGATGACGACCGCGGTGACGGTGAGCGCGACTGACGCCTGAGTGGGACGTTCTGCCGAGCGATAAAATCTTCAATTTCTGGTGGTCTCTGTCCAAACCGGGGGCGGGGTGAATTGGCAGGAAAACCCTGCAGCCCAAGTCGGCGGTACTGGCAGTCTCGGTAGAGGTGACCCGCTTCACCGCAGTGGTAGCAAAGCGGTCGTCGGTCGGGCATGCGCCATATGTCGGATTTACGCATGACGGGTCGAGTGTCTGCAAAATAAGGGACCACCTGTGCGGACTGCAGTGTGGCGTACGGGGTTGCGGCTGGTAGTGGGACTGGTGCAGGTGCGTTGTGTTCGAACGTGTCGGTATAAGTGGTGCGCTGGAAACCACTCACTGGGGATGGTGTCGTGGACGACGGAACGGTGCGTCTCAATACGTCTGCGTAGGTCACCCCTAGAGGTTCACTTGAAGTTGCGAACGCCTGAAGTGGTGCAGCAACCTGCGTTGGTGTCTCGCGGCGAGGTGTGCCGAGCGCATGCTGAACTTCGTCACGTATGATGGTGGCGATGCAATTCGTGGAAGGCTGCTGCTGCGCCTGGTTCAGCTGTTGCAGCTGTTGTAGCTCGTCGCGAACAACCGAACGTATCAGCTCGCGAAGCGCTCCCACGTCGGTCGGGAACGAGCCTAGCCCGGTGGTATAGGTAGCATTCACTTGCCGATCGTACTGGTTCCGCTGCTGCAGCGCCTTTTCCATGGCGACGGCTTCAGTGAGGAACTCCGCGACCGTTCTAGGCGGACTACGAATGAGTCCAGCGAAGAGCTGCTCTTTCACACCTCGCATCAAGTGTCGCAGCTTCTTGTCTTCCGGCATGGTTGGATCGGCGCGAGTGAACAGATGAACCATATCCTCCACGTATGTAGCCACACCTTCATTAGGCATCTGCATGCGGGACTGGAGGGCCCTTTCAGCGCGCTCTCGACGATCGAGACTCGAGTACGTTTCGCGGAGCCTGTGACAGAACTCATGCCACGACGTTAGGAGGCCCTTGCGGTTCTGGAACCATGTGCGAGCACCATCCAGAAGACTAAAGTACACATTCTTGAGCTTCGCTACTTCGTCCCACCCGTTGAAATCCGCTACGTACTCGTACTCAGCCAGCCAATCTTCCACATCTTCATAGAGGCCACCACGAAAGGGACTCGGAACACGTGGTTTTTGTAGCGTGTAATGAGTGGGTGCAGCTGCGGGTGCAGCGGTTGGAGCAGCGGCGGCTCCAGCGGTAGGGGAAGCGGTGACAGCAACAGTATTCTCCATACCAGTCGACGTACTTGTACTGTGAGGCACAAACTCGGGGGACAGTCCTCGAATCCTCCGACTGAAACGGTGTACCGGCGTAAGCTCTGGGTTTTGGGTCACGTTCCGGCTGCTAGAAGGAGTCTGTTGCATAGGTGAGGTTACCCAGCACCTCCACCATTAAAATGTCACGTTAAAGAGACAGGAGACGTTTTTAAGGCGTCCTCACAAAAGTCCGAAGAGCGGTCGGCTCAGCACAGCCAAAAAACAGAACAATGGCACGAGGGGAACTGCCACTTCGTCTGCCTCTTTTGCGCTGGCAGATCAAGCGCGCGGCAATATAGACGACCATCATATTGATTTCTTGTAGGCGCAAGCTCCAGCATGCCAGCAGACCAGATGGGTCCTTCAAGTTGGTCAGCCATCGAATGGAGTGATGGTCACTGAATATGTGGAAAGAAAGGCCGTAGAGGTATGAGCGAAATTTTATAACTGTCCATTCTAAAGCAAGACATTCCTTTTCCGTTGTAGAATAATGGGACTCGGCACGGGAAAGCATCCTACTTGCATATGCAATCACTCGCTTGACTCAGTCTTGCCACTGGAAGAGTACAGTGACTGAACCTGCGTTGCTGGCACTGGTGTGGATAATGCTACGAGTATCCTCCTTAAAGCAAGCAAGCATAGGTAGTGTCTGCTGGCGATGTCGTATATATAGATCGTCAAATGCTGCTTGTTCATCTTCGCCCCACAAAATGGAACACGGTCTGTCGTTATACGTGTTACGGGCGACGCTATGTGCGAGAAATTGGCGATAAATCTGGTGTAGCAGGCGAGGAGATCAAGCAACTTTCTTATGACCTTCTTATCAGTTGGCGCCGGAAATTTTCGCATGGCATTGATCTTGTCGGGGTCCGGGCGAACACCTTCATGGCTTACCACTTGTCGTAAGAACCGGAATTGCTTGAAAGCGAAATTGCATTTTTCCGGTTTCAGCGTAAGGCTGGCGGACAGTATTGCTTGAAATACTGAGAGCAGCTGTCTTAGATGTTCCTCGATTTTTGCTGAGAGAACAACAACATCATCGGATATACCAGTCATGTCTGCCACATAAGGCCTGATAGGACAGTATCCATCAGTCTCTCAAATGTTGCTGGAGCTGAGCACAATTGGAAGGGCGAGACTTGAAAACTTGCAAAGCCCGTCAGGTGTAACAAAAGCAGTCTTTTCTCGTTCTTGCTCATCAACCTCGATTTGCCAATATCCACTTTTCAGGTCCATTGACGAGAAGCATGCATGCCTCAGCCTGTCAAGCGAATCGTCAATACGCGCTAGTGGGTATGCGTCTTTTTTTTGTCGCGCAGTTCAGCCTGTGGTAGTCCACAAAGAAGCGTAAGCTGCCGTCTTCCTTCTTAACTAGCACTTCCGGTGATGCCGAAAGGCTTTTTCACGGCTGAATGATATCATGGAGCGTTTTCTATACTTGTTCTTAGATTGCTCCGAGTTCTTTCGGTGCCACTCGGTATGAGTTTTGTCGAACTGGTCTTGCCGTCTCTTCCGTTATAATTCGGTGTTTTTTCAGTGGCGTTTGATTTACCCTCGAGGTCGACGAAAAACAGTTTTTGAACTGCCCGAGAACATCTAGAAGTCTCTGCCTCTGCGTTGGCGTTCACCTATGCTCACGTCGAGAGGTGGTGGAGTTGAAGCGGCTTGCGTCTCTGCCTATTGCACTGTGAAGCACTCCCAGAATTTACAATTTCTTCGAAATATGCAACAATGATACCCTCTGTAATGTGTCGACGCTCGTTGCTTAAGTTCGTCAAGAGGACCTCTGCTTGCTCAGACACTACACTGACAAGACATCTGGCTATAGCAGTTCCTCGAGAGAGTAAAAGCGTCGATACTTGTTCCGCGACACCTTCTCCAGTATGCTGCGTGTTACACGTGACAGAGACGAGGCGGCATGATAACGGTGGCATGGTCACGTCATCAATTACGCGCATGATTTTGCGCTGCAGCGCTGCGCTATGGTCCGCTGAGAAGATCAGTACACCGTCCGATATATTTATGATTGCAGCGTACTCCTGGAAGAAATTTATACCCAAGATGGCCTGCTTAAAACACTCAGAAAGAATAAGAAAGGTTGCGACGAATGATGTATCCCAGATCTTGATTCGTGTGGTGCACTGTCCGGTAGGCGTCAGCAGCTGGCCTCCAGCTCCTCTAATTTGCGTACCCGAAATTTCATTTTCACCTTTTTGAGTTTGTCGGCCAGATTCACATTCATTATTGAAAAGTCCGCACCAGTGTCGACCAGTGCCATCACCGTCAAATGAAAGTGAGATGTCGGGGGTGACAATCTCATCTTTCGTCGATTCATTCGAAATCTGTGGCGCTTTGTGCAGCGGTAATTGGGAATATTCAACTCTGCGGCAATCGGCAACCTTCCCCCTAAGGTCGCCGTTCAAAGTTTTGCCGGTGTGGACTGGGAGATCTTCCTCTCGTTATGTCGGTGGTGCTACCTCTGTTAGATTGGGCGAAATTACCAGGAGAGGGCGAGCGTGACCGAAACCCAAGAGAAACGTCCCGCGGGATCGTCGTGCTCGTATCAACGTTGCGTCTTCTGTTGAAATAGCGCTGAGGGGTAGTGTACGGAAATCTTTGGTACCCGGCGACGAGATGAGGACAATACCGCACGAAATGGCCTATTCCCCAGAATGAAAGCAAAAGGGCCTGCAGCCAGGGGTACGCCAGATGTCGGTTTTGAGGAGCGGAGGTCGCATCGGCGTCGACGTTTCCCAGTAGTACCAAGGCACCTGTCGGTGGCTGTTGCTGGTGACACTGTTGATGTGGCAGCACGTTAGATGGCTGTCGATGGAGAATATCTGCATAAGTTGGCCTATGCGAATATTTTCCGTCGCTTACCTTGTCATCTTGAAAGCAGCTTGCCTTGTCTCTTGGCGCACAAGTTCTGTGACCGATGCAATCGCGCAGTCATTCGGTTTGGCGGCGACTTCACATCTTTTTGCACAACTTCGCGTACCAATGTCTGGCAAAGAACACTCGTCCGTTGTCACATTGGTCACGGGTGGTTGCGCTGATCTGTCCGCTGTAGCTTTGGCGGTCGTTCTGGCGGTAGCGTAGCTGTAGTGCGCGTTTCGAAGGGGGTCGCTTTCTTCGAAATTTTGTCGACGCCTAAAGGTAGGTTTCGCACAAGACCAGCAAAGAGCTGCTCTCGAACACCGCGCATGATGAGGCGCATCTTTACGCTCTCGGACCATATCGAGATCGCCTCGACGGAACAGACGAGTCATGTCCTCAACAAACAGAACAACATGTTCGTTTGGCTTTTGAGTCTGCGGTTCAATGAGTAGTTGTGTATGCTCCCGCCTTTCGATGTTTGCGAAGGTATCAGGAACATTTGCCGAACTCGTCTAACGTTAACCAAATGCGATTCGTGAACCATGTGCGTGCCCTGTCTTGAAGAGGGAGATACACCTACCCCTGACTTCTGTGTGGCGTTCCACCCATAACGTTCGACTGTGCGATCGCACTCCCCAAGCCGGTCATCTGCGTACTCACATGTGTTGCCATGGAAGTCCACAGCAATTTCAGGCGTGAAAACAGTCACCTGTGTCAGTGCTTGGGCTAGCCATGGTGGGGCTACTGCTTCCGGGCGGGGTCATATTTTCCGTCCAAGGACCGAACTTTGGGCTCAGGCCTAGCGGGCGGTGGCTGGCGTGGTAAATGGGTGTTTCGACGAGAGGCAAGTTTTTTTGAACTAGATCCCGGGCTGTTGGAAAGTGTCCTGAGCATGTACGCAGCTCGTCCAGCAGTGTCACGACGCAGACACAGCACAAGTTGGATATAGAAGCGCTCACAATAATTAATTTATTGCGCTCGTAAAGAAGACCGGGCAAAAACTTCGTCCTTCTTTCTTGCTTCGCGGGCTACGAGCTCTTCGCTGCAGGATGAATGCGGCAATATATATATATATATATATATATATATATATATATACATATATATATATATATATATATAAGGGAAAGAAGTGTATACCTAAGGGCTCGTTTTTCGTGCTTTGACGCGATAATAATGAGTTCTAACTGACAGTATTGCCAAGGAATGTGTAGGGGAAGTTATTAGAGCCAATGGAAGTAACAAAGAAGAAAGAAAAGTGGGTGAAAAAATAACCAGCTATGAGCAGGAATCGAACTTACGACCTTAGAATAACGCGTTTGACGCTATAACCACTGAGCTATCACAGCGGCCTTCCTTCTATCCACTTTTTTGAGTTTATATGTAAATTTAGAAGTAGTAGTGTCAGTCAGCGCCATCTATAAGCCAAGCGACGAGTGTGAAACACTCTTTTATGCGCATGTTTGGCGTCACGTAGCACGTGCACTTATTACGCGCGGGCAGCTGATCAATAGTCCCTCGTATACCACCTAATGACAACAAGTCTGCCAGTACGAAACCCTCGTTAATGAATAAGGGAAAGAGGTGTGTACCTAAGGGCTGGTTTTTCCGTGTTTTGACCCAATATTGATGAGATCTAACAGACAGTAATGCCAAGGAATGTATAGGAAAGATATTCAAACCAATGAAATGTAAATGAGAAGAGAAAAAAGTGGGTGAAAAGATAACCAGCCGTGAGCAGGAATCGAACCTACGACCTTCGAATAACGCGTTCGATGCTCTAACCACTGAGCTATCACAGCGGCCTTCCCTCCATCCACTTTTTTTGGGTTTATATGTGAATTTTGAAGTAGGAGTGTCAGTCAGCGCCATCTATAAGCCAAGCGACGAGTGTGAAACACTCTTTTATGCGCATGTTTCGCGTCACTGCGAGTGGGCAGCTGGTCAATAGTCCCTCGTTTACAACCTTATGATAACAAGTCTGCCAGTACGAGACCCTCCATAAAGATTAAGGAAAAGAAGTGTATATCTAAGGGCTCGTTTTTTCGTGTTTTGACACATTATATTATTATTACCACAATATTAATATTTTGTCAAAACACGGAAAAACGAGCCCTTTGGTATACACTTCTTTCCCTTATTTATAAACGAGGGTCTCGTACTGGCAGAATATTGTCATTAGGTTGCATACAAGGAACTATCGATCAGCTGCCCGCTCGTAATAAGTTCACGTGCTACGTGACGCCAAACATGCGCATAAAGGAGTGTTTCACACTCGTCACTCTGCTTATAGATGGCACTGACTGACACTCCTCTTTCTAAATTCACATATAAACCCAAAAAATTGGATGGAGGGAAGGCCGCTGTGATAGCTCAGTTGTTACAGCGTCAAAAGCGTTATTCAAAGGTCGTAGGTTCGATTCCTGCTCACTGCTGGTTATTTTTTCACCAACTTTTCTTTCTTCTTATTTACATTCCATTGGTTCTAATAACTTCCCCTATACATTCCTTGGCATTACTGTCTGTTAGATCTTATATATATATATATGTATATAACAGACAGTAATGCCAAGGAATGTACAGGGGAAGTTATTAACATTAATGGAATGTAAATAAGAAGAAAGAAAAGTGGATGAAAAAATTACCAACTGTAAGCAGGAATCGAACCTACGACCTTCGAAGGTCGTAGGTTCGATTCCTGCTTACAGTTGGTAATTTTTTCATCCACTTTTCTTTCTTCTTATTTACATTCCATTAATGTTAATAACTTCCCCTGTACATTCCTTGGCATTACTGTCTGTTATATCTCATTATTATTGTGCTAAAAACACGGAAAAACGAGCCCTTAGGTATACACTTCTTTCCCTTATATATGTATATATATATATATATATATATATATATATATATATAGTATCAATATAATATATATATATATTTCTCTCTATCTACCTAGCCGCCTCAGGGTCATCCCGAAACTTAGCGTAATACAAAGTTAGTATGTGAGTAAGGCGTTTTGGCGAATATGACGTGCTGGTCAAAACAAATATTGTCACAATCCCAACACGTACGTCATGAAACACTTTCCACCAGACAGCGACAAATATGTTCGCGAAGGTATGTAGCACTAGAATGTGGGTATGTGCTACAGGTGGATGAGTTTATCTGTCCAGAAACAACACCCAAGGGTAATGTTAGCTCATGAGTGTTAACAAACAGATTATATCGACTGCGTTGATTGAATGAGTGTAATGAAAAAATGTTAGGTTCCCAGCAGGAATCAAATACCAACATTTAATCCCATTCCACTCAATGTTTTCTTGTTCTGTTCGGTGCCACAGAAAAATGAACTGGGAACAAAAGCTGAGTTTTAAAACAGCTCGAGTGGTTTACAGCCTTATACAAAAAATTTCAGAAAAAATAAATACAAAGCAAAAAGTCAGAGTGGTAGCAGCATCGTGGTGAACATGAAGATATAGCACCTCACGTGCAGCGCATTACAACGACGCGGCCGTATTGTAGTTATGATTAGGCGTGAACAGCAAGCAATCCAGCACAGAATCATGCCAGGTCTCACAACTGCTCGTAGCAGACGTTAAGTGGCGCTGGTCGCGATAATTTTAGGCTTAGTTCTTATGCTCGAGCCTTGTTCATCCATCCCACCATCGCAACAACGCTCCCACTAGAGCAAAAGACAGGGTCAGAATGTAACGCGATGCACGCGTCTCCTTGCATGAGAGAGCACGCTGACAAAGTAACACTTGAAGCCCGTGAATGGTAACGCGACATTAGAAAAACGCGACCTCCGACGCTAGACGCAGCCGACGCGACCGGCGTCCGTTTGCACACCTAATGGCCAAACCATGGTACGGCCGCACGCCATTTTCCGCCCTGCTTTTTTTTGTGCGGACCCGGTTTTCGACCAGTCTGGATGCGGCGACACCTGCGGGACAAACCCGCAAGCTCTCTAGGCTGCTGATTGGTAAAAAATGGTGGCCCTTGACGTCATCACGCAAGCCGGTCGTGAAACATGGCGCTCGCCTGAAGCGACGAACTGAGTGGCAAGGCCTAGTCAGCAGCTGCTTAAAGACGGCCTATTTGTACGTTATTGCAATTACCACTAGAGTTCATGAGCATCCGAGCGTATTTTCATCGAAAAACAGCACGCCGTCGCAATCTACCTGCTCTCGTCACTGGCTGCGACCGCTGATGGAACCAGATGGAGAGTTGTGTTTACGCGAGGTTCGGAGACCGACAATTTCGTGTGTTTTGTGCCATCATTCGCTTCGACTTGAAACCGGAACGTCAACATCTGCAGGTGTCATTTTCGGAAGACACATACTTGTCACCAAAAGCGTTCGATCACTGCAAGCAGCACTTGGGATTTGTATGTGCGCCGTGTTCGTGGTTCATTCGTAAGGAGTACAGGGTTATGCCACAATCTGCGATATCGCCGACATTCGACATGTTTTCGGGCATGTGTGCTACTTTGTCGCTGCCAATATGCTGTGGTGACCGCGTCGCGTACGAAGTGCTCGATCGTTACCTCAATCGACTAAGTTTGTTCACGAAATATCGGCCGGGGTATGAGCTTGAGATGTTTTCAGTAGTGCTAGACGCAAAAGGTATTTGGGGCGTGTGTGTGCTTTGAAATGTGCCGTGAATGGGTGCTGTCAGTTGAGCTTTATTGTGTATCTGGCACCTCGATACAGGAATTCCAGCAAACTTGGAGTTGCTGTCTAGCTCGAATATGGTTTGTTTCAAGTTCTTTCTGCACTTGCACGCTTCGCTTTCATAGAGTTCTGTGTTAGATACCTGCAAGAATGATGGAGTCATAAATGACAACTTGGGGTAGCGTTTATGTCTCACGTGTGAAAATAATACACATAGAAAATTTAACATAAGAGAACTCGTGATGCGAAAGTCTTCTTGATGTTCCCCAACGACAGAAAAAGCTTATCGATAGTCAAGTGCAAAAAAAATGCGTCAGTTCCCTAAAAATTACTATACTATAATTGAAGGTGATATGCATATTCGGTAAAATACAGTAAAACTGACCGAAATCGTGTGTTCAATATAAAATCTGTTAACGTACAAGTGGCACAACAACTTGTGTCAAACAATTATGGCAGTTATGGTGATAGTTACAAAAGTCAACTGAGTTGCCGAAATTGTTGCTTTCCAGTACCTTGCAGATTGGCTTTTGCTCCGTATATTTTTATTGGCATATATTTTTGCCATGAACCTTTTACTTATTGCAAACAAAATTGACCCGTATTTACCAAACAGTTTTCTTGGAGGCTCCTTCCAGTTCATTTAGATTACCAATTTTGTTTGCACCTGGTGCTGGATACCGTGTCCTGAAACTACTCAAGCCAGTAAATTAATGTCATGAGCTACTTTGTGCTGTCACTGATATGCTGAGAAAAGGGCACTGACAATAGGTGGCTTCAAGTGTGTTTGACTTGAAACAATACGCACACATGAAGTGACTGTGCATAAGCTGAGGCCTAAATGCCATCTTCATAAAAGAACATAATATGAATGATGTAGTGATTTTATTACGAGAGTTAATGAGCATTTGTGTAATTAAAATTAAAAAACAGCAAGGCAGTGCAAGGTTTTTGATTCAGTGTCACTCATTGAAAAGCAAAAAGTGTGCTTTGTACGTGAGTGTCAGGTGCTGTCGATTGTATGTGTTTCATGCTAGTGTTAACTTCTCAAGTAATCCCATGCAGGTGATATCTACATATGACTCATGCTCATTGAACGCAAATGTGAAACGTATTAGAGTATTGTGTTCGGTGTCCAGAGTGCACAGTGAAATGAAATAGTTTCATTGCGTCTTCATCGCTGTCATGCATGTTTATTCTTTCTGAACTATTCTACTCTGTTTTGCTCTATGGTGAAGGCATAGCTTTCGAGGGTCTGATAGTGTTTTTGGGGTATACCTGCTGCGGGTCGCGGCAGCTTTAAGTGCTGTTTTTTGTGTTGTGCATCGTGCAATGTGTTGGTACTACTAATTAAATCATGCAGGTAGTCAGTCATGTGCTCTTCTCGATCAAACTATAAAAACTGGATTTATCTGCATCTCTCACGTACTAGTTGTTTGAAAAGTTGGTTACCTGTGGGCTTCAAGTGCGTCCTTTGGTGAGGTGCAACTACAAAGTGGCTTAATTTGCATATGCTGACAGGTCTATACACTGCTTGTAGGAATGCTTCTAATTGAATTTTGGCTGCCTTCATTTTTTATACGTGGACATTAGGCAACTGGCCGATATGCACGCGTATGGTTTTGTGTTCGGGCTGGAATATTTCGCACACCAAAAAGAATCATAACTTCTCGGTTCTTGCCGGCGTCTAATTGTGGGGTTTTAGTACAAGCATTTTGTGAGAGGAGATTACTAGCAAACATATATTTGGGTAGGCCTCTGAAGTTTATTTTGATGTCTTACATATTTTGTGTTCTAGTGGAAACTATGTGTGGGTAAGCATCCAATTAGATCACTCGAATAGCTGGGCTACTGCTCTTATTTTTAAAACAGGATCAGAAGTGTTCGGATGATCACATTCACAGAGGATTTCAATCTAGACGGTCGTTCCATGAACGTTTTATGCTTTCATTAGTTTCTTATTGCAAATCATGCAGCATTCTAACTTGTAAAATATTATCGAAGCCTTTGTCTGACAAATTTAAGCCCAGTAAAGCAGCATATTATCCCGGACATTACGTGCAAATAGCTTAGTGTGTTTATTACATACTCTTAAGAGATATTATGGATTATTTTCCACGTGTTCTCTAATACCAAGCTGAAATAATACCATTATGAACGCTATGGCAGGGAGTATGGAAGTGCATGGCAAATTGCCTTTAACACGCTGTTGCATGGTTCATGGCAACAGCTGATACTAACACTGGAAAGGGTGTAAAATCTAAAGACTTTGTTCGCAGATGAACGAGTTTTCTGGACGAATAGACCTGAAGACATCAAGCAGTGCGTCTCAACTCTGCCATTTATTCCAGTAAAAATGTGCAAAACTTCTTGTGCTATGCTTCATCTCTCGTTTTTCTGTTCTTTTAGCATGCGCTATGTTCACTGTTTTGAACAAAGGACACCTAGGTTCTACTAAGCGTTGCCACTGCCACCTTGCTAGTGCGGATACAAAACAGCTGCTGATTGTATCACTAGCTGCTTGTGAATTTAATGTGATTATGAAGCATAGTGTGGCGAAAGCCGTTTCTATCCACTTATGTTTTCTGTCACACTGGTCACAATAATAGACTGGTGCTCTTTCTCTCTGCCCCTATCGAAATGCGGGCAGCATCACTGGGAATCAAAACTGTTTCCTCGTGCTTAGCAGCACAACACTTGGCCTGCTAAGCTGCCCAGACACCCACGTTACAGTGATGAGTACAGTTGTCAAAGAGTCTGATACAGCAAATAACTATTCTACGTTTTTATTCATGAGTCACTGTACATTCCTGCACCATCTAGGTGTTTGGTTATGTAGTGTGCTATTTTCATCATGCTTGTAATAAGTATCACCCCTTTTCAAACTACACTTCTTGCCGTGAGCAATAAAAAACAGATTTTTAAAATTCTATAATTGACTTCATGTGTCTTTCTACCACAAGCAAATAATTTTGTAAATGCGCAGAAGAGTGATTTTACTCGGGTGCGCCAGAGAAAGTGCCTTGACGCCTCCAGCCTTCTTCGCAAAAGATTTCCTACTGAAATTTAAAAAAAATATAGTGCAGGGGACAAGTGAGCCAGTGAATAACGCCTGTGGGGGTTTGTTTACACTTACCAGCACCCACTGCTGGTAAATCTTAAAAATAAATGATGGTCCTAATCATAAAATTTAGAAAAAAAGGCTATTCGGTGTTGGAGCCACACTCTTAGCATAAATGAAATTCGTCATTTCGCAATGCTCAGGCAAACATTCGTTTTCTTCCTATCATTCTAAACACAGCTGCAGCTATTTTTAGTTTGAAGTTGCTATGATTCATTTCTATCTTTATGAAAATGCACGCATTGAGCGCATTTAAAGTTTTTATTGCACTATTTGTTTAAACTGAACCGCAAAGAACTGGAACAACTTATTAAGAATAGCCTAATTGTGGCATTCCAAACACTTCTTTTGATGTGGATGATCCCACCTTGTTGTCAGTAGAAGGTGTATAGCTGCGTTGATTAGCTCAGCTCGTCTTTGTTAGAGTGAGTGTGAAAATGATGGACAACGTTTAAGAATGTTGCTTTACAAGATGGTATGGCTTGCTACGTGTGAAAGCGTGCATCAGTAAGGTTTTAGTGTAACAGAGTAACAGTGAACACAAAGAATTAGTGCACGTGTTATTAACCACCTCTGAAAAAACATACTCCAAGTGCTACGCGCAGTATGAAAGTGTGAATGCATGCAATCGTATGAACTTAAAAAGCAGGTGAGAAGTGATGCCCCACAGTCTATCAGCACACACAGCAGGGTTTAAGCTGCAATACATGAAAGCTTTCAAGCTTTGTGTAGCGTGGCTACAATTGCATCATGCCACGAGGCTGGACTTCATACTTCATAGCACCAAATTGTTGAGTGTATTATGGACCTAAATATCACTGCAGAAGCTTCTCAGTAAGCTTATGTGGCTGTTCCTGCGCTCACAGAGTGCCTTGTTAATCGCTGTTAATTCCGCTTGTCATCAAATTTCTAAACAATGATTGTTCTGAAGACAGATTTTCATCACAGTCCTTTTTGTATTACAGGATGAAAATAAATTTGATTGAATTTGCTTCATGCCTACTCCCACACAAGAGTACTGGCTCACACTCATACTCGTGTCTACTTACTCACTCTTCACGCACTAATACTGTCTCATGTCTTTTGAATGAGTGTTACTGAGCATACTGACCAATTAGTATACCAAGCTATGCTCTAAAAAAACTAAATGTAATTTATACAACAGTTCTAGCAGCCGTAAGGGCCTATATGATGCATAGCCACGTATTGTTTATTTTTTGTGAGACCAATTTCGTAATTGGAATGCAATTAGAATGGTCGATAATTTCATTCTGCGAGGCTTGTCTCTTCCCACTACAATTGTTAACTAAAGAAAAAGGTGGTAGCTTTTGTCGCTGTTCACCACGTTCAACCGAAAAACCCAGCTGACCTTGGCTTAGCCGAATTCGTTGTGCTTTCATGCTTTGAATCAATAGAAAAACTGCTGATAGAAGTTGTGCAAGCTACATGTCACGCATATTTTGTTTACGCTGAACCATCTGGAGATGATGCCTTGGCAGAATATATATGTATTTTGTGGGCATCCACGATGGTAATCAACAATGCATCTATTTGTATTTAGTGTTTATAAACGCTTTTACGTTACGTGTTTTTTCCTCGAAATGGTCAAGTATTGTTCGAACTATTTATTATCCCTACTAAAACACGGAAAATCTATGGACTCCGTAACACTTTCCTATGCTACATACGGAAAAAATATGGAGTTTTATGGAAATATACGGAAGTTGTATGGCATATACGGAAGGTTTCTTATGGAAAGATAAGGAAATTGTATTACCTATACGAAAAGGTTTTTATGAAGTATACGGAAAGATAAAGAAAATGTATGGCATATATGGAAAGCTTTTTAAGGAGTATATGGAAGGATAAGGAGGTTTTACGGCGCGGATGGAGTGAGTTTTATGGAAAATATGGAACGATAAGGAAATTTTCGGAGCATACGGAGAGTCCATTAGAGAAGATATGGAAGGATAAGGAAAGTGTATGAAGTGTACAGAAGCCCTAATAAGGAAAATGCGGAACGTAAGGTCTTACGGAAATATACAGATTTTGTAAGGTGCTTACGATATTGTGGAATAGTGTATGAAAGGCATGTAGTTTGTTGCAAAAGTGTGAAAAATCTACATTTGTTGTCACAATTTCAGCAGGAAATCCGAGCTCTATATAGTTATAAATGAATGCACAGTGACATTATAGTACAAAAGAATAACGCAGGCTAGTCTATGTTGTCAGTCACCACTGTTTCGCCCCTTTCCAGAATGAATACAACTTCTGCAGATGACCAGGTGCTAGTCTGTCACACGGAAATGTGTTCATTCACAAGGAATGACAATAACTGTCATTTTACTTGCATGCTGTCACACGAAAACAAATAGAGCAAAAAAAGCGTAACCTCAAGGGCTCGTTTTTTTAGTAGAAACAATAATAATGAGAACTGAATTAATTGCGAATGAACTTGTCATTAATAATGAAACTGTTCTCATTATCATTGGCAAAGAGAAATGTAACTTTAAAATATCGACCATGAGCTTAGCCTTCCTGAGCACTGACAAAAGAAATGAATTTCTATGAAAACTATTTGCATGTAGCCTAAAAATAATGTTTTATTGATAAAATGTGCTCCTACATTATGAATACAGCTATACACAACTTGGCACAGCTTCACGATAAAAACGAGGTAGGGGTAGAGGGAGTGGTAAGAAAAATAATTAGGTATGAGAGCACAACTGATATATACGGACACATAATGATGCTTGTCATTGATGCTCGAATGGTCGTGTACAGAGCTGGGTCGTTTTGAGATCTCCAAAAGCATTGTTTCAGACCACCATGCAGATTACGCTTAAATTGTCGTGCTACATAAGACAGAACTTATGAGCCAGCTTTGATGAATAAGAAGAATATAGGTGAAACAAATGCTTTAAAATATATCATGGCTGCATTGACGCATACAAGCTATGTAAAGAGCAATAAAGTGAGGACGCGTGAGCTTCTCATGATGCTTCAGTTCTACATAGATGCTTCAACTGTGCTGCAAAGAAATTTAACCGATGTCTGTGTGTGCAACATTGTCCATTTTACACTATCTATATGTATATATAAAATTCCTACTGCGAGTTAAGCTACGTAGCACTCAATAACTCTTTCTTTTATTCAGCGCAATTTCTCAAACAATGAACATTATTCATTTTCTGTCTCATGACTTCGTGCCCGCCATTTTTGGTTTGGCTCGATCACAATTGTGCAGCCCTTATTTTGGAGGAATCAAAAAACATCAACCAAAATATATTTTGGAACTGCTTCTCGGTGATATTGCCTTCCCTCAACTGCCACAGATAGCAAGTCCCGCGCATACTTAGGGCCTACCCTTGAAGAAGCTGGTCCGGCTGTGAAATGCTCAATTTTTGTGAAGTAAATTTTTTGGTTTGAGTTTTCTCACTTTTCGAGTCCCTTCACAATCAAGTAGACCCAATGTTTCCCTTAGTCCTTAATTTTGTGAGTCCTTAGTCCTTAATGAAATAAACTAAAAAATGTAATAATGAAAATAAAAATACTAATAACTGTTCCGCAAAAAACCCAGTCCCACATACGTAGTTGAACGCAATATTGCTTTTATTTTGTTTTAGTACCTAACGCATTAGAAAAGAGAGCAATACATAAAAAACATGAAAAAATTTAAGACTTAGCTTTATTCAAACTTGCGCCACTCAGTTCTGCTTGCGTACGTGAACGGAGTGGGTTAGCTTGCTAAACTATTCCCGTTGGACTGTGCGTGCGCGTTTAGTTATATATAAAAATTTGCTGTTTACACGTTATGTGTTGGCATATTTATGTACGATATGCGACCGTATCTATTGTTGTGTGCATATGCTTTGTGATTGTATTTACGTCACATGCTTTTCCCATGTCTTTCAATTATAGATTGCCACCCCGTCGTGGATGAAAACAAATATTTTTACACCAACACACAAGCTTGAGCAGTTGAAGGTTGTTTCCCGGGGCTCTCTTGCGATTGAGTCGGTCACCACAGGAAATAAGAGTGATACGTCATTAATCGCTGCATCTAGCTGTATTCCACTTAGTAGCTCTATCGCTTGATGACAAATCGAGTGCGGGGCGCGGCGCTATTGCGCAAGACCATGCTTCGCGTAGCGGCGACATCAGCTGATTGCGCCGGCCGGCTTGATTCGATTTGCTTCAGAGCGAAGAAATGTCATACCTTGAAAGACTGCGTACTGCACTATGTCAAAATGTTACTGCTTTGTAGTCATCCTATGATTCGTTAAGAATTGTTATCTCTGATATGACTACTATAGAGCTTTGCGTCGGCGACACGCACCCAACGTATACCGCACTACGTCTGTCGTAGAAGCAGTAGGAGGAGGCTGTCGTCTGCTAGAACAAATACAAAATAAAGACCTGCGAAAATATTCATAGGTTGTAACTTGTTTTTTGAATAACCGTTTATCACTTTTAAAGTTATTTTGCCAGATAACATACATTTTTTTCAGTTTATAGCAGCGACAAATGCTTTTTTTATTTTCCTCACACAGATATCCAAGTAAATCCATTCACAGCTAAAGCCACATGTTCTTTGTCTTCTTTGTTTCCGTGGCCATGCCGTTTCGGTGCGTCTCTCATGTGTTCGCGCTGCTACACACGAGAGCACGAAATGTTAAATTTACGCAACGAAGCGCCGTTCCTTGTTCGTGTGATGTGCTACGATTGCGCCCTACTCCCACGGTTGTTCGAGTGCGGATCAAGTGCGAGTCGTCCGAGGAATCGGCGGGTTGTGCGGGTGCTCGAAGGACTCCGAGGTGACGGCTGACGCCTGTGGTCACTTCCCTCAAAACAGTGTGAAAGAAACTAAAGGTAAGGGGGGCACTTTTTTATGCAGACTAAGTATGCCACTCAGTGCAAGTGTGTCTTGCCGCACTCGAATGAGGCGTCGTGAAACGGCAACCTTACACGCCTTTGCGAGTGCGGTTGCCGAATCGCTTTGACAACGCTAACGCCAGCAGAGCCATGGCGCATCGGCGCGGCCTTACTGGAGCTTATTCGAGACAACTGCGGCAACATGCTTGTGATGGTGATCGATTTTTTCATAAGTGCAATGTAGTGAGGAGGACGCACACGGCGCATGCTACGTTGTTGATTAAACGAAGCCTGCGGTGCCATTTGATGCAAAGCAACATTTTCTTCACGTTCGCGGGCAATACAATTTGTAACTTGGCTCAATTCACCTAGCCAACGCCTAAGTGGCTTGATAAGCATACGTTCATAGTAGAGCGTTATTATACCCCTAAACAGTGGCGTATGCTTGTTAAAAGATATAATGTGTGTGCCTAGTGTATAGAGAGAGGTGTTCGTGCAATCTGTATGTGTGCCTGCAAGACGGCTTTGCTTGTAACTAATAATGTACCGGCCAGCACCTACCTTGTACGCCTGACTTTGAAGAAAACTTGCATGCACAATGTGAGATTTTGTAATCTGCCAGAGTTGCTTTTTATAAAATAATGCATTGCCAGCATGTACAAAATATGTTTCGCTGCTGTGTGGCAGGGGTGCGGTTATCACGCTGTTGTGTAGTTGCTGATGCAAGCACTTATAGTTTTGGTGCGTTAATATTTCTCATCTTACTCATCAGGGGTTTGGCTGTTTCAGCACAAACAAGGCAAAGAGAGAAGGAAGACGGGTAATGACAGGACCAGTGCTGACGTTTGTTTGCAGGAGAATACACACGTTGGTGTATTTATTGTGACAGCCTTTCTGTGTTGCTTTTTTGCCCAATTTATGCAACGACACAGTTGTCAGCAATATGAGAGAGAACACTGAAATTAGCTTTTAAAGATCATGATGACTAAATGTCTAGTGATTCACAGCACAAAGTAAGAACAAAAGACATCACTATGATCAATGTGGGACGAGTACAGTCTGGCATCTAAAAAAATGTATTGTGCGAAATGTTGCCTAAGTAAAAAACCTCTCTGTAATTGCAAATAGTGTGACGTCACTTCGAGCACCATGCCAGCCATTCCCTCCCTCTGTGCAAGGGCTGGTTGGCCAGGAAGTTGTTGGTGATGTTCCTGATAGACCACTGATATGTGTGCGATTCTAAACCAGTAGCCGATATATACGCAATCCTTTGTGCAGTTACATCTCTGCATCTGACACCTACAACTTATTTGCATCGTTACATTGTTCCCTTAGGACCTAACACACAAACTTGTAGTGTGCATTGTCACTTCATGAATATTGAGTGGTAAAGGTACTGAGTATATGTTAAACAAGAATCTCTGCTTATTACATGAAGACATATCAGGCCTTCAATAAAACGAGTTCTACCTTTATTGGGCTTGCGTACTCATCGGGGCGATTAATACATGGAGCTTCAGCAAATGGTATCTTCCAGCCCGGTGACCATGCAACTTTTTTTCTGCACTCAGCGCAAACACTGAGCTGTACCCACTCGCAGATGGTCACGTCAAGTGCATATTTACATTGACTAAAATGTCCAATCAAGTTTTTTCAACGACCGGTCCTTGCCACGTGTGCTAATGTCTTCGCAAAAAAACACATTGTTATTGACACTGCACACACCACACACAATATTCTCAGTTGAACCGATATTCTCCATACCTTTCAATGCTCTCTACATGCCACAATCAACAGTGCACACTTTTGAAGACTGCCGCTGTTCCTCACACACGTCACCACGTGTGTTCCCTTCTTCAAGATAAACAGACAGCGTGGCAAATATTTTACCACACAACTAGATGTTTCCTGACACATACTACAGCTAGTGTCGACATTGTAACGTGAAAAATTAAAACTGTCCCCAAACACTGCACGACTGTACCTGGCGGAGCCACCAGCGGGAGTGTTTTTCCAGCCACACCTTTTACGTGTGCCAGTGACATCATGCTGGACGTACCTCGGTAGGAGCCTATCGCTGCATACTTCATGTGTATGAGGGTCCTGTTAAAGAAAGCAGGATTTGTTGATTTAGTAACTTGTTCATTTCCAACTGGACCTTCATTTACACGAGTTGTCTGATTGATATTCAGGCGAACTTTTGTGCAATAAGTTATACAGTTGGCAGTATATCCTTGCCTCATACTGTTGTTACTTGTGTTTCTCGTTGTTACTTTGCACTGTTCATTACTGCTCACCTACAGAAACTAGCCTAGCTTGCCACTGTTTTGAACAAGATGCAGCTGGCAAGTGCGATAGTGTTCATGACTCGAAATGCTCAAGCAAAAATTGTCGTTTCATATTCAGTTAGTTGCATTCATATCAGTACATTATAAGTAATCATTGATTAAACATGAATCCGTGTTCTTTCACATAATGCTAACAACTTTTATATCAAATTGAATGGCGTTTATAAAAAACATGGGTTTTAGCTAAACTTCACGCTGTTTTCTTGAACAGCTGACAAAACGCTATTGCATGCTTACTTGCCATGAATTGAATTGTGTTTGAAATACATTGCAATTCTTCACCGGACTGCCAGTACACCTAACATTGGGGGAACATTTATTACCCATGGATTGATTATTTTTCAGAGCGGAGAGAAAGAAGCGGCAGGCCGGCATACTTGATATCGGCATCCGTTTTGCTACCCAGCGCATTATCATGCAAAGTTCCTATAGAGTGGTTATGCGTCTTGCATGTGTGTCTGTAAACCAAGATTTTTGGGTAGAACTATGTTTGTCTTACAAATGGTTGCAGAATGTGGAGGCTGTAGGGCTGCTTAGCCAATATTATTGGTGTAGTCCCTGGACATGTGTTCAACCATGCTGCATCAGCTGCTTGGTGTTTTCACGGCATCTTTACAGATGTGTTAGGTGAGTAAAGCAAGCAGGTTTCAACACAGGGAAAAGTATAATATGGCAGCACCTCTTGTGCATGCCTTACATCCCAAGTATATCAAATATTTATCTTGCACTTAGTGGCCTGTAATATTTAAAGAGACACTTCTTTTTGCTTTATATTTGAGTCTTGATGCTTCGACAGCAATGTATTTGTGTTTGACAGCAAGTGTTCTTGAACAAATAACTGATCTCAATAATGACAAACCAGCCTTCATAATTGGTCCTTAGCATAAGCTTGCACATATCTATAGCAGATTCAATTGTTCATTTTTTGCTGTGATGATAATGGGCAAGTAGCAAAGGCAAGTTCAGATTGGAGTGGTCGGTGACGTCTGTTTAGGCTGTGCCATATTTCTTTGCAACCAGAGTTACTTGTGGCCACATATACAATAAAGCCATATGACGTGCATTCTAAATGAGATTATCATGTCACATTTTACTGCATCTTAATATGTGTCGAACAAATTCAGATATCTTTATCTTGCCACTATAAAGGGATCCTAAACCAACACAGGGTTCAAATTTAGTCGTGGTGTTGCAGCTGTGTATGACTCTGCAATTAATGCATAGCCGTGATAATATTTCTATATGTGGTCGCAATAGTGATGTTACGCACATTGGACAAAACGAAAGAGGTCCTCGTTTATTTCGCTTTTTTTTCGCTAAGCTTCTTTCTTGTCTCTTCTTGCCATGTGCTCCTCCTCACTGTGCAAGGAGCAAGAACAGTGGCGACACAAATACGTATTTAAAAAATATTGTAAGGTGAGCACTAAAGGGCTGAACACTTCCAAAAGTCTCAAAGAGGTAGATGTATTGTTTCTAGCTACTTTTTTGGCACACAAAGCTTGTTGTGCTGCTGCAGTTGTCATTGTTGATCAGGAGAGTGTTCTGAAGTCGTTGCACACATTTGCTTGAAATGTTAAAAAATATTTGGAGGTGGTTTGGCACCCTCTATTGCAGTTACACACAGAACTAGGTTTCAATGCGTAAGCAAAATCTGTTCACAGTGAATCAATCCTAATGATATCTGAAATTCAGGAAATATTCACAGAAAAGCTTAGGAAAAGGCTAAGTTGTTGCCCCTTGAACGCGAAGGAGATACCCTTCTTCTTAAAGGTCAATAGACAGTCTAGTAGTGTCGATATTACATGCACTATAAAATATTCTGGTGTGGTGTTCTTCATGCATGTTATAATGAGAGGGGTTTTTTATAGAACTGTTGTCACTTTGCCCTGCATTGCTGAAATTGTTCACACATTTATAATACATAAATCACTTTATGCCTCTTGATCTTATGCAAATGGTTTGCTTACCCAGTCGGTATAACTTGATTTAGATAAAATCATAAATGCTTTTTTACAATACAGCTGGTTTTTTTTACAATACAGCTGGTTTATTTTTAAAATAAGTGACCATAGATGTGAACACAGTTGGTGGTGTGCTTGAATAATGCTTAACTATCACCACTCTAACTACACCTGCTACATGCATAGTGTGACAAAAGTAATGGTACCTAACATTACTGGCAGCATACACTTTTATGTCTCAAAATGTGTTAGAAAGCCTGGTTAAAATGTGTGTACGTTTTTTTCGATCCAACTAAATATTCTCGTCTACTCAAAGCAGCTTCTGCTCTTTTAAGGTCCTCAAACTATTAGGTGTTCAAAAGAAGTATCAATGCCATATCCTTTCTTTGTCAGCCTACTCACTACTCTAATAATGAGAATTACCCGACAACATTACCTAGGAAAATATAGGGATGTTATAAAATGTAATGTCAATTCAGTTGTCAAAAAATGTCAACCCATTAGTAACTTGCCGCCAAGTTACGTTTTCGTTCACTTTTCTTTTCACAATTTTGTAAAGTTATTTTTGATAACATCAACTATAGTTTGCTTGGCATCATTGTCTGCTAGTTCTCGTTATAATGTGTTCAAAAAAGACAACGAACCCTTACATTTATAGTTCTTTCCTTCACTCATGAATCTGAAACAGTGAATATCAGTAATCTTAGCGGTCAGTGACTTGTATTTTTGATCTGTTGTGCGTGTTTTCAAGTAGATGCATTTAGGTAGGAGGGCGAACCTTTGCCACCTCCTGTGACCAGCAGATTTTCTGAGAACTAACAGATTCATAATGCTGCCAAAGAAGAATAGGCATATTGGAAGTAATCGTAATGCGATTGCCAGTAGGCAAAAAAAGGTGTCCCACATTCGCCATAAAGGTAACAGGCAGCGCTGACTGACTGTTCCATGATTAAAAGCACATATATACCGTACAAAATGGAAGGGGGATAGCCGCCATGGTAGCTCAGGTGATCGAGCATCGGATATGTTATTCGAAGTTCGCAGGCTCGGTCTCTGTCCAGGGCAGGTTATCTTTTTCCTTCTACTTTTCTTTCTTCACAATTACAACACTTCTATTTTTTTTTGCAGACTTTCTGGTGTAAAAAGGCACCCTATAATCTGAAGAGGCAAACAGAATGTGCCAGTGAATGAGTTAGCTGTTGTAGTGGTTACAAGTAAAATATGTTTGCAGAATAAATCATTCTGCCACTTGCCTAAAGAATGGCTACAGGACATGGTGCTGGATGCACTTTGTTATTTTTGAATCGAGCTATCTTGAATTCTATTTTTATAATTTACATGGGCTACCCATGACAATATTACACACTTTAATGCCACAAGGAATATGCAGCAAACAATGTTATAAATGCGAAATTGCATAAGGATAAGGTGAAAACTGCACCCTCTAGGAGAATGTACAGGGAGCACAATGTGCAGGCGTCATTCCTTCTGCCCGTGCTTTTCAAGTGCGAGCTGTTTTCACCTCGTTCTGGTCAACTAACTAGATTGAGATGTGTTGTTATAGTGCATAAGGATGCTCCACAGGAAACTAGGTTTGTCTCAAACTCTGTGTGTCTTTCTACATATATTGTGCCAGGTTCAAGAGTTCATGCGGACCAGATCGTGTAAAGCAGGACACCCGTTTAACATAATAACATGGCTTAAAGCATGCAGCAGTCAATGGGACCGAATATCAATTTTTATAGTAGCTGTTTTTTTCTGCAATAGAAAGCTTACTGGTCTGATCGTATAAACATGCAGTGAAAGAAGAGAATTTTCGGAGCTTGTTTCTTTTTGTTTGACATGGCTTTCATGAGTACATCTAGTGGTAACACAGAAAGTGCTGGAAACTTATTAAGAAGTTTCGGGTCTCTGACTGCTATGAAGTGTCACACCAC
This sequence comes from Rhipicephalus microplus, assembly GCF_013339725.1. Lineage (NCBI taxonomy): Eukaryota > Metazoa > Arthropoda > Arachnida > Ixodida > Ixodidae > Rhipicephalus > Rhipicephalus microplus. Next base: position 79,213 of record NW_023611620.1, read on the forward strand.
ACAGGCAGCAAACAGTGAGAGGTCAGCATAACAGCTTTATATGCTGGTGCATTGCAGTTTGCTGCAAAAGCATGCATTTCATGTGCGTGTGAAATGCCCATATTTTGCACTGTTTGCCACGATGACAGTGCTGCTTTCTGAGGGTTGACTCCTCTGCGTAGGCAGCACAGAATAATGTTGGCACAGGTAATATGGATATATGCTGTAACTTTGACCACTAATCTTTTTGCATGTTAAAGCATCAAATAATTTGCAATAAACAAACAGGCTGCATGACATACTAATTTTTAGACTTTTTAAGTGCAATCTTAAAAGGAAATGCCACTCAAGTTGCAAAAAGAATGCAGTTCAATTCACATTTTTTGATTTCCACCTCCAATCACACATTCTGGCGACTTGTCAGTCTCTAATGAAAAAATCTTAATCAAAACTTTTAGCTGAATGGGTTGGTACTGATGTGGGATTTTGTGCACTGCTCATGAGCAGAAGAATAGATTTGTGCCCTACCCTTCAGTACTGCCTGAAATAGGTCAGGCAATCTTTGCATATTTTTAGTATCGTTGGACGATCAGTGTCAGCGTAAGCTATGCCATGAAAGCGGCCCACAGTGTCTAGCTAGTGCTGTTTTCGTGTGCAACTGTAGTTGTGGTTGTGCTGAATGACCTTTCTTCATATACATTACATAACAAACTTACTCCTTTAGAGTCAAGTGCATCTTCGGATCGATTGTAAATGTATTCATGCGCGAGGCCTTAAGTTTTATAAGAAGTTCCTCAGTGTGCCACGAAGAAATGTGTGTTCAGCAAAAATTTGTATATCATTATATACAACTCTTAAAGCCTCGTTCACAACTTTGTGCAGGTTGACCTTGAGCAGAAAACGAGGAGCGGCAGCAGCCCCCAGAAAAGAGCAAGCACTCTCCAAGCCCCCAAAGCTCTCTTCGACAGGAACAGCAAAGTCACTGTGGGGCATTGAAAATCATTTCAAGGAGTGCCTTATCAGGACACTGTGCTGCTCTTTCATCGCAGAACACGAAGTTTACCACTCCAAAGGAACTTCACGCTGTGTATTGTGAGTGCGTCAGAGGTTTTGTTTTGTCCAGCCAGCAGTCAATAACTCATGCGTCAGATTCAGCCGGGATGGCTAGAGGGAGTCGGGCAGGCACGTTTGGACATTTGTATAGGCAAGTAGTGTCAATTTTCGCATTGGTCCTGTTGGAGTTACTGCCACCAATGACAGAAGCTTTGTCACCTCTCTAAATGTACAGATGTGTCGGGGAAAATTAGCTGCATTAGTTTTTTCTATAACTGATAGCTGCCAACATTCTTCATTGTACAGGAGTTTTGTTCCTCACTTATGGGTGTAAAGCCCTCCACAGAAAAAATGCTACACGTCTATTTACAGAAGGCCCCAAGGCCCTACTTGTAAGTTTTTTCGGCTTGTATGATAAGCACCTCACTTGGGTGTACATGAACATTTTATAAACATGTACAGCAAGAAAGTTAGGTGGCTGGTCATTTTGTCGTTATCATGTTTCTCGCAATATTCTTAAGCATGTTGTGCATTACGTTGTCAATCTGGTTCATGTGCATAGAATACATTACGCAGTTTCAGGCTACTTCAAGCACTGTTAGTATAAAAAGCCAGGAAGCAAGCTATCAATAATTTTTTAAACACAGTTGCTTATTCCGATGAATGATACATCACTAAACTTTCGTGCGTATTCATCAATGCAAGCTCGTCTTAGTGTTATCCAAAATGAAGATGTGAGTCGACATATAGAAGCATCTAGTCGGTTAATCAGGGTGAACAGTGGAAGTGCCTCAGACAGGCTGGCCGATGCTGCGATAGGAGGACCTATTTTTGAGAAGTCACTATGTAATCCTTGGCGTGTTAGTTTATTGGGGTTAGTAATGACATCATCTTTTGCTGTAGGCGTGTGTGTCTGTTGGAAATGTTTGTCTGAAAAAAAAAAACCTATAACGCAGAAGAGTGCAGCCCTTGCTTCCTTTCAAGTTAGGTTGCGATGTTACAAAGTGTTCTCCTGTCGGAGGTTTGGGGTAAGAGAAGCGAGAAAAACGTAAAAGAAAGAAAAGAAGGAAAAAGATGAAAGAAGAGGGGGATGCAAAGTAAAAGTAGTGTGCTACACTGCTCCTACTTTGCATCCCCCCTTTTTTCTTTTTTTCTTTTTGTTTTCTTTTTTCATCTTTTTTGTTACATTTGCGTTGTTCTTCTAGTGCATGAATCAATGACACATGGCTTTTCTGTAGCAAAGATGCCTATGTGGTATTGGATTGAACAGTGCATTGTACTTCATTCAGTTAATTATAGGCTGATCAGTCTTGCAATAAGCACTTCCTGTCTATCACCATACATGATCAAATGAAAAGTTTGCGCTTGGCTCTTAGTATACTGGTATATAGCTTGTGTCTTGGACTACTCAAAATGAATGTTTTTTTGCTGCTGTTTATGGTAATGAATTTATCCAACATGAAAATGTCTAGCCTTGTGAACCTTGTCAGACCTGCCTTTTTTTCTTTCCTATCCACGCATTGTATGTAAGGAAGGCAGTAACAGAGAGGTGATAGCTTGAGCTTCGGAAGAATAAATGCTGGCAGTGAGGCGATTCCACATCGAACATCCGAGCCATTTTGCCAACCATCCTAAATGTGTTTTGAAAAAAAATATTGTGCTCGTTTACTGTATTGAGAAAACCAAAATGCTAAAATCTATCGCAGAGAACAAAATATAAGGCCACCTTGACGCGTTCTGGACTTCCCAGGATGTCGTCTGGGTGCTGTTTGTAAAAAGTAAAAAGAAGCATTTCAGAAATACTGCCTCTACTACACCAAATTTGGTTCCGGCATTAAGTAAAGGTGATTGCGTGTAGTGCATGAAGCTCAGTAATATTAGTGCAATTTTTTTGCCACATCAAA